>BQNB010009867.1:29922-72935 GCA_026074375.1 Tanacetum coccineum
TGTTAACTCAAATTAAGGATCTAAAAGCTCAGTTAGCTGGCAATTTTAAAGTGGCAAATAGAAGTTCTGTTAAAACAAGAGTTCTTGCTCCTGGTATGTATGCCATAGATATAGAACCAATTCCCCCCCGCCTTAAGAACAATAGGAGTGCCCACTTAGACTATATAAAGCATCTTAAGGAGAGTGTAGCAACAGTTAGAGAGATTGTAGAAGTAGCTAGAGTAGTTACTCCACTAGACACTGCACTTAATTCTGCTTGTATATACTCTAAGCACTCTCAGGAATTGGTAGAATATGTTATTCGCACTTGCCCAAAAGAATTCATGGAAAGAGAAGTGCACCAAAAGACCCAACCATCTAATGACCATATGATTCATTCTACAGGAGTGATCAGATCCACTGAAGCTAGCGGATCAAAGCGTAGCAGCAAAACAAAGAACTATAAGATCCTGCCAACTAAGAATCTGACTAAGCAGAAAGTAGAAGACCATCATAGGATAAATAAGTCTGTTTGGAAGAAAGTGAGTCGAGTTGATTCTGGCATTAGCTCTAAGCGTGTTATAATTAATTTGAATTCTGAATCTGTGTGCAAGACATGTAACAAATGCTTAAAGTCTGCAAATCATGAAATGTGTGTTGTTAATAGTCTGAATTCTGTTCATGGAACCCCCACTGTTCACATTGCCTTGAACAAGACCAAGCAGATTTGGAAACCTAAAGGAAAACTGTTTGATAACAGTTTGAACACAACCAAGCAGATTTGGAAACCTAAAGGAAAACTGTCTGATAACAGTTTGAACACAACCAAGCAGATTTGGAAACCTAAAGGAAAACTGTCTAACAACAGTTTGAACAAGACCAAGTGGGTTTGGAAAGCAACAGGCAAATTAATTGCTAAAGCTGGTTACCAATGGAGACCCACAGGAAAGCAATTTTCCTTAAATGGAATGTGCCCATTAACTAACCTCTCAGTAAATTGTTGTGTATCTGCTAACCAACAGGTCCCCAACATCAATTGGGGAACCAAAATTCCAAACTCTCCACACTCGACTGTTTTTAAATGCAGGTCATACAGGTCATTCTTTGGTATCTGGACTCAGGCTGTTCAAAACATATGACGGGGAATCGCTCCAAGCTCAAGAACTTTGTGGAAAAGTTCATCGGGACAGTCAGATTTGGGAATGGTCATTTTGGAGCTATCATGGGATATGGAGATTATGTGATCGGTGAAAGTGTCATCTCCAGAGTATACTATGTGGAAGGTCTTGGACACAACCTGTTCTCTGTAGGGCAATTTTGTGATTCTGATCTTGAAGTGGCCTTCAGAAAACATTCGTGCTTCGTTCGTGACATGAATGGCGCTGACTTGCTCAAAGGTAGTCGAAGCACAAATCTTTACACGATATCGATTGATGAAATGATGAAGTCTTCTCCAATATGCTTGTTGTCTAAAGCATCAAAGTCTAAATCATGGCTGTGGCATCGTCGTTTAAACCACTTAAACTTCGGGACAATCAATGATCTTGCTCGAAAAGATCTGGTTCGCGGTTTACCAAGGTTAAAGTTTGAAAAAGATCATCTCTGCGCAGCTTGTCAACTTGGAAAAAGCCAAAAAGTTCTCCCACAAGCCAAAATCAGAAAATACAAATATGGAAGTTCTTCATACTCTTCACGTGGATCTGTGTGGTCCAATGAGAGTTCAGAGTTTTAATGGGAAGAAATACATATTAGTTATCGTGGATGATTATTCCAGATTCACATGGGTGAAGTTTTTGAGATCGAAAGATGAAACTCCAGAGTTTGTCATCAGCTTTCTTAAGCAAATACAAGTTGGTCTCAACAAAACAGTAAGATTCGTCCGAACAGATAATGAAACAGAATTCGTCAATCAAGTGATGTCCAAGTACTATGAAAGTGTTGGTATATTTCATCAAAAATCTATTCCGAGAACTCCTCAACAAAACGGCGTTGTCGAAAGACGAAATCGCACACTTGTGGAAGCAGCACGTACTATGCTGATATTCTCAAAAGCTCCAATGTTTCTGTGGGCAGAAGCTGTCGCTACCGCTTGTTACACTCAGAATCGATCCCTTATTCATACTCGACACAACAAAACCCCTTACGAACTTGTGCATGATAAGCAGCCTGATCTTTCATTTCTTCGAGTATTCGGTGCTCGGTGCTACCCTACTAATGATAGCGAAGATCTAGGGAAATTGCAAGCCAAGGCTGACATTGGGATTTTTGTTGGGTATGCTCCGAGTAGAAAAAGGCTACAGAATCTACAACAAGCGAACTCGTCGGTTAATGGAAACCATACATGTCACTTTCGATGAGCAGCATCCGACAATGGCTCCTGTACACACTAGTTCAGGACCCGAGCTTAACACCATGACCCCTGGACAACTCAATTCAGGGCTCGTCCCAACCAATACTGATCTGGAAAGGTTATTTCAACCAATGTTCGATGATTATTGTGAACCATCCAGAGTCAATGAACCAGTGACTTCTGCTACTGAAATTAACGCCCAAGTTGTTCCACAAGCTACATCAGTGTCAACTATAAATGCTCAAGATGCACCGTCTGCAAGTATTTCACCGTCATCATCAGACATGCAACCAACAGACCAACAACAAGGAACTGCAGAAAGTCCAAATGTTACTGTGGAACCACGTTCTGCACAGTTATCATCAGGGGATGTTAGCATAGCAGAACCCAACCAAGTTACTCAACCACCAGATCATCTCAGGAAATGGTCCAAAGATCACCCTCTTGATAACATTGTTGGAAGTCCCTCTCGTCCTGTGTCTACCAGAAGACAGCTAGCTTTCGATGCACTATGGTGCTGTTACCATACTGAAATGTCGAAGATCGAGCCAAAGAATTTCAAAATGGCTGAATCACTAGCAATCAAGTACCAAAAGTGAGCTATAACACTGAAACTCCTACTGTATGTAAAGTGACAGAATGAGTAAAGGTATCCAAACAACTGACAACCTGAATCAAAGCAACAGCTAATGATAATCAAATCACAAAGAGAAAAGAGCTGGAAAGAGCATTAAATGATTGAGTCACTTCAAGAGCATCTAAAAGCATAGCATTTTGCATCCTTGCTCCTTGGCTACTCGATTGGCTTGAAGAGCTGGAAAGAGACTGAGGGGGAATGAAACTGCAAGCTTGCCAGGAGGACTCGATCATCGAATTCATACGACAAGCACCACGTCCCTGCCCATGCACACATGAACTTATTAGCTAATACAACTCTATAAACACACATAGTGCAATATAAAAGCTCTTTTAATTCTCACCGTAACACAACAAATCCAATATTTTTTTCCATAAACAAACGCGGTGCGGCACAAGCCACGACCGCAGGGACACTCCTTGAGTTCATCCTCAAATGAGTAGAATTTGCAATCAACAATATTAGCTCCCTATGAAAAATAATGGTTAAGAATATATATAATTAAAAAATAGTATACAATATTCAACTAATCCTAATGTTCACAGATTCAAACTATGGCTAGTAAAACCATAAACTTGAGTCTTAAGCTTTTGAAACTTATAAAAACTATGGCTAGTAAAACCGTAACACAACAGATCAAATATTTTTTTCCATAAACAAACGCGGTGCGGCACAAGCCACGACCGCAGGGACACTCCTTGAGTTCATCCTCAAATGAGTAGAATTTGCAATCAACAATATTAGCTCCCTATGAAAAATAATGGTTAAGAATATATATAATTAAAAAATAGTATACAATATTCATTCCAACACTCACCTTATAAGAACCAGGGCATTTGTAATATGCACGACCAAAATTTGAGCCTCCTTTGCGTGTTACCTTCCTAATCAGATGTCCATTCCCGCAGGGACAAACACGCTCCATGTCACAACGAAAACTAACACAAAAAACCATTGCAGTGAACATAAAACATCAGTAGACTCACAAACTCGAAAACATATACTACACATAATTAACTCAGATATAACTTATAAGTAAACTCGCAAGTCACAAACCCATTAAACTTATCACTTCGGTTGCTAAAATGGCTATATTATCATTAAATACTTTCTGGCTGATCAAGCATAAAACAGCACTAAAGAAGCAGATCTGAACAATCTCAAATATAAGCTGATCTAGTAATCCTAATGTTCACAGATTCAAACTATGGCTAGTAAAACCTTAAACTTGAGTCTTAAGCTTTTGAAACTTATAAAAACTGATTTAAAAGCTTACGTTTGGCTTGTCAAAATTGACTTAAAGGCTTGAACACTGGACATGGTTGATAAATTTAACACTAACATCCTTTGTTAGTATTTTAATACAAAAATTCGCGTCGAGCTGAGCTCTTTAGTATAAATTACTTCACCTACGCTCAAAGCTCGAATAAAACCCTGAGGTTAAAGCAGTTTTGCTCGGAAGGACTAAAAGTGTAATTATTGATATTTAAGGGTGTAAAATGTAAATATACACTTTTATATACTTTAAGGGTAAAACTTGTCATATTTCAAACTTAAGGGTCATTTATGAAACATAATGGTTAACTTTATTGAAAATATTATTTTTATAAAGTTAAGGGACTAAAGTTGACAATTTATAGAATTGAGGGTTAAAAATGTAAATTTGACATAAGTTATTTATATAAACTTAAATAGTTAAATTTATAATAAAAAGTATATTTTTACAAGTTATATGTTAAATATATACTTTGGTGTCGGACTGTACAATGTGATAATATTTTCATATTATTTATACAAAATAGTTATCGTATATACAAACCGCTAAATTAATAAACATTCGTTTATTAATTGAACACGTCCTAGATATATACATTCCTGGATATAAAATGGTGTACATTTTTATTTAATAAATACACCTGCCACACAAGTGATAACTGCTTACATGGTAGATTTGATTGTTGTCACTTAGTCTTGTGTGTTAGACTAAGACGTACCTTAATTAATTAGGTGTTTGACGATTGTTTGAATCTGCTCTATTTGTTGTATTAATACTTTGCGGACTATTTGCTGAGGTGAGTTCATAGCCCGATCTTTACAACTATTTTAAATGTTTTCTTTGGGGTGGAACATGCTTTCTTTGTTAAAATGGACACAAGTATGTTTTTCGAGATGATCACACGATTTTACTTAAGTTATCCTAATGTTTGCCCGATGAACCATGAACTATTAATTGCCATGTGATGGCGGACCGGACTGTTATAAATAGATCTATTTGGGGCTGATAATCCCCACCCGGATGAGTAGCTCTCATTTTGCCCCATTAGTGGGATATTACGGGTGTATACCATGTTTGACTGTGCTTGTAGGATAAAGTACAATTAGGGCGATACGACTACTTAATTGTTGACCGGTATCTAACTCAGTTCAGTTTTCATGTGCTTAAGTAAAGGTGATTAATAAAATGATGTATGTATAATTTTACAATGATCAAACTTTGGAAATCTTGTGATCCGCTAATTCATTAACTTAAACCTATGAATTCACCAACTTTATGTTGACGTTTTAAGCATGTTTTCCAGGTTAATTGTGAAAATGATAAGGTACATTGGAGAGTCATCTTTTGGGACAACCGGATTTGGATTTAGACATCATTACTTTTGTGATAATTGTCATGAGTCGGAAATCCTTTATGTTTAAGATTTAACTAATACGGTGGATGCTTTTGTAATCAAACTACGTTTTGAATAAATACCAATGTACCAATATTTTAAACGTACACATTTGTGTGCGTTATGTATTGCACTTGTTTATGATCCATGTCTTCGTGACGCCTTCAACGTTTGTTATTTCTGCTGTAACTGTTGAATTTGAGGGTGTCACAGATTGGTATCAGAGCAAGTACTATAGAGAACTGAGTCAAAAACTTTCTTTTTAAAATTAAAATGGAAATGTTTTTATGTTAGACTATAGTAGTGTTAGCTCTTACGTGAATCTTATATATTAAGCTTTAGTACATAAGTATGATATGGCATATATAGCCTAATTGTGCTATATGTTACGTGCTATGTATATGTGGATTGTGTGATCTTATGTGGTAGGTAATTACTATACTACATATACGGATGACGATGTTTATGATATGATACTGATATAAGTTAATTTCTCTTATTTACAGATATTACTATGTCCGGATCATCGCACTCCACTGTTAGCTTTACTTCACTTGCTCCTTTGAGCGGAGAGTTTCGCACTGATTCTCCTGGCGTCGTTATTCTTGGTTATGATGGATTACCTTTACCATTTGTTCCACGTCCGGTTGATGATGAGGTTGACATGCCCGTTGTTGGTCAGCATATTCAGCCTGATGATGATGATTTGGGTATGGGTTTAGATGATTTAGTAGGTGATGATGTTGAGGTAGATGTTGATCGGGTTAATCCGGTATTGCATGAGGAGGAGATGGAGTTTGATGTGGACTACGTGGTTAGGATAGATGAGGAGGTAGAGGTTGTGGAGCCTGAGGTTCCGATTATTCCTGTTGATTCTATTGCTACTTCTGTCGGGGCCCGGATTTCCGTCCGACCTCAGCCTTCTACACCATCAGTTTCGGCGGATGAGGCGGCTAGACTTCTTAGCTTGCCCATGCCACCGCCTTCACCATTGGATTCAGTTTCTTCACCTTCAGTCGAGGAGTTACTTGCTCAGTTTATTGTTACGCCACCATCATCTCCAGATCATATTCCTACTCATGATGATGTTGTTGCACCTTTACCAGTTGTTGATTGTCAGTTACCGCCGATACCACCACTGTTGACTTTTCTGTCTTCAGTTTGCCATGATGAGGTACCTGCTTATGTGATGCCACCTCGCAAGAGGTTATGCTCCGTGGTTTCACGACCTCATTTTGAGCACGGTGAGAGTTCGAGAGCTGCTACTCGTAGAGTTAGTATTGCTGAGGGTCAGGGTGTTGATTATAGTTTTGTTGATTCGGTTGTTGAGGTAGAGGAGAGTTCGAGGAAGAGGAGAGCGGATGCTATGGGTTATGGTATTCGTGAGGGTGATGTTGATCCTACGGTTGTTCCGGATACCGATCCGTTGACTTTGGAGAGGGTCAACGAGAGGTTGACTCGATTGACCGGGGAGCATGAGCATGACATTTCTGATCTCTATGCTTTGTTCGAGGATGCCCAGGACAGGCATACGGCTCATTTTGGGAGGTTGACTACGGACCTTTACAGGGTGGACCAAGGTGTTTATCAGATGAACACCGAGGTTCGAGACTCGTGGTCATACCTGATGGATATGGGACATGCTCATTCGCGCGATCTCCGTACTCTTTAGGATCTCGCACATGCTATGGATCGACACATCGAGACTGCTAAGTCTCAGATTCAGCTTCAGTGATCACAACTTCAGCTACAGTAGGCTATCATATCTGATCTTCGGTCTGAGGGTCAGAGGCGTGATGGAGTGACCATGAGGATGGTGAGAGTTGTGAGAAGTTTGTTAGATCGTGTGACTGCGATTGAGGCAGAGTTGGCGACTCTTCGAGCTCGACAGTCCGAGTTGGAGAGCACGCTTGGGCAGCAGGGAGCTGCGGATGATGCAGATAGCCGTTCTTAGATCTTTAGATTGTGTGTAGGACTTTTGGGTATTTGTTGTTGTTTTAGACTATTTGCTTTAGCATAATCGTGTGTCATGGTTTTGTCTACAAACACTCATGCTTGACATGACCATCATATGTAATGCTTCGATTATATATGAAACGTGATGTTTTGATTACCTATTTGTTCTATATATCTCTCTTGTCTCTTTTATGTTTCGTGTTAACTGGTTATATGATTGAATTTACGACAGATAAATCATTCATGAATCTCACGTGTTTTTCTTTTGCGGTTTGTAGAAACATGCCTCCAAAGAGAACTCGACATACGAGAGCCACCAGAAACACTCCTGTTAATGACACACCGTCTCCACCAATGACCGCTGATGAGATTGCTAACCTTGTTCAAGAGTGAGTTGCGGAAGCACTCGCCACACAAGAAAATCTTAGACAAAGTAACAATCTCAATGGTAATGGTGAGGTGAGCCATACTTCGGGTACGAGACCACCTCTTATGCCAAAGGAATGTACTTACCGCGAATACATGGGTGCACAACCCTTAACCTTTAAGGGCACCGAAGGAGTCGTGGGACTCATTCAATGGTTCGACAAGATTGAATCTGTCTTCCGTGTGACTCATTGTTCCGTAGAGAATCAAGTGAACTTTGCTTGTTGCACTCTGCTTGGATCTGCATTGTCGTGGTGGAAGTCCCATGTCATGATTATCGGTCAAGAGGCTGCAGACCTGATCATCATCATCATCATCATCATTACCATCATCACCATCATCATCATCACCATCATCATCATCATCATCATCATCACCATCATCACCACCACCACCATCATCATCATCATCACCATCATCACCACCAGCATCATCCTGACCAACACCATCAACAAGATGGATCAAAGAGACCGCATCATGGTTCACCTCACGCCGCAAATGCAACGCAAGATGAAATGAAACTTTGATCTATCCAACCGATACCATTGATCAGGTATTCAACACAGCAAACCCGCAACACGTTCAAGGCAATACAAGCCTTGCCGCATAACTGAAGAGGTATGAAAGCATGGAAGTTGTTGCAAGCGCTGCAGCCAACCACACGTAACAAACCAAACACCACTCATGCACCTTTACGGACATCATCCCCGAAGCCATCCCAACTTGAAGCCACCTGTTCGGCTCAAAGACCAAGCAAGCAACCAAAAGCCAAAACAACCCAAGAATGCACCGAACGATGCGAAAATCAAGAAATTAAACATTAGCAACCATGCATCATTTCTTGCTGATGTATCCACGTACAAGGAACAAGTCGCTAAACATGCCACATGCAACAATCCATGGTAAGTCCGTAACCATGACATAGATAAGTCGAGCATAGAATGCAACAAAACACAGACATGGCAACATCATTGTCAGATCAAGTCGCTAAAAGAAACAAGGCTCCTCGTCTTTAGCACCCACAAGGGAAGCAGTCAGGCACAGCGATGCTCGCCAACATGGCTTATTAATGCGGTGGCAAAGCGATAGAGTCGAGTCACTAACAAGGCATGAGAAACAAATCCTTTTAAGAAAACACATAAGCAAGATCAACAAGCAACAAAACCCACAACCTTCTCAATTAGATGACTCGACACCTATCGTTTTTTTTACTTTTTTTAAATATTTTTAAAAAAAAACGATATGTATCGGGTCATCGCAGGCTTGATTCTATCAAGCCCGGTCGGTGCATTGCTAAACACCAACTAGAGGGCGAAGTTGCCATCAGTGTCAAGCACGGAACACACATCAATCGGGAATATAATGACTCGTGCCCACACTTCATTGCCTTCCAACTCCTACCACCCCCTATATATACTTATCCATAAAAACTTAAGTGACAAGAACAGACATTAAATTTTTGAGGAGTCATACTTTTTCAACTAGGTCGCTACGACGTGCGAGGAACCGTCGGGGAAAGTTTACGTCGTGCGAGAAACCTTGGTCAAGTCGTTACGACGTGCGAGGAACCTTGATCGGGTCTGGTCTGGTCGTTACGACGTGCGAGGAACCGTCGGGGAAAGTTTACGTCGTGCGAGAAACCTTGGTCAAGTCGCTACGACGTGCGAGGAACCTTGATCGGGTCTGGTCTGGTCGTTACGACATGCGAGGAACTGTCGGGGAAAGTTTACGTCGTGCGAGAAACCTTGGTCAAGTCATTACAACGTGAGAAGAACCTTGACCGGGTCTGGTCTGGTCTACGACGGGCCGAGGAACCTTGATCGGTTCCTATCTCGCTTCTTAGGAGCCTTGGTTGGTCTACGACGGGCCTAGGAACGTTGATTAACCTCGGCTTTGGCTGCCCTCTATCCCACTCATCGGGAACCAAGGTGAGCGAGTGACCATGGTACCCCCTATATATACTTATTCCATAAAAACTTAAGTGACAGGAACAAACATTAAATTTTTGAGGAGTCATACTTTTTTAACTAGGTCGCTACGACGTGCGAGGAACCATCAGGGAAAGTTTACGTCGTGCGAGAAACCTTGGTCAGGTGTTCTACGACGTGCCAGGAACCTTGATCGGGTCTGGTTTGGTCTACAACGGGCCGAGGAACCTTGATCGGCTTCGTTCTCGCTTCTAAGGAGCCTTGGTGGTCTACGATGTGCCTAGGAACGTTGATTAACCTCGGCTCAGATTGCCTTCCTTCCCACACGCCGGGCACCAAGGTGAGCGAGTGACCTAAGTACCCCCTATATATACTTATGGCATAAAAACTTAAGTGACAGGAACAGACATTAATTTTTTGAGGAGTCATAATATTTTGTGTTTTCTCATAACTCATTCGTTTGACGTCGGTTTGAGCCGAAATTTTTTGTGCGGCCTCTCTAAGATGAGCATGAGGACTTGAAATAAAAAATATATATATTTTCGGGTTTCTCGAGAGGGTCTCATTTGCAACGCGGCGTCACGTGACGACCGAGTCGGTAGTCGATGAAACGTGGCCGGATTGGCACGATTCTTGGGGTAACGGAGATTGTGAAGACAGTTGGTTGGAACGATAGATATCGCAGCTTTTATGTAACCACTTTAAGATGTGTTTGTGTGCGTGTTCGAGTTTTAGTTTTTTCGTCGTTTGCAGCAAACTTGGCTTGCGATGATGTTTTTTCTTATTAATATAAACGATTGACTTTGAGAATGACATTTTTTGCGACAAGTGTTATTCGACATTGGTAAGCTTGAGCGTATTCATTGTGAAGAAACTTGGCATGATCACCAAGCCTTTGGTGTTGCGACGACACTTGCCCCGATTAATTCTTTCACAAATGTCTACGCCGGTTGGTCGGCATAACTTTAAAGCATCGTAACTTTTTACTCGGACGTCAGCTTGAGACGATGTTTTTTTTTGAATTACCATATTTTTTCGATATATAGCTCATGGCAAACCGACTGGATGAATTCAATCGTTTCACCAATGTCGGCCACGCTCGGAATAAAGGAACGCCGTTATGTAAGTTCTTGATATGGCTTGCAACTTGACTATAACATAATAACTTGTGCAAACTATGACGGGTGCGATCATACCAGCACTAATGCACCGGATCCCATTAGAACTCCGCAGTTAAGCGTGCTTGGCCGAGAGTAGTACTAGCTTGGGTGACCCACTGGGAAGTCCTCGTGTTGCACCTCGCTTTTTTGTCCGATATCACAACTTTGTGCTTTCGAGATGGTTTGACTTTTGAAAAAGTGATAAGTGTTAAATTGTATACATTAAATACCCAGGATTTCGCCAATAAAAGCCAAAAATATGCCAAAAGATGGAAATATGTGTGCTTTTTCTATCATAATGTGCAGGAAAGGATATCAAAGTCAAAAAGAGCAAAAACAAGCAAAAACCAACAAGAAATGAAGAGACAAGTACAAGAGAGAGATATGAGGAAAGATATCAAAGCCGGATCAGCCAACAACAAGAGAAGAAAGTCAATGAAGACCCAATTGAAGTCAAATGATCAATAATGTCAAGTTTTCAAAAGTTCAAGGGTTCATTTGGATGTTTTGAAAGTCCAAGGACCAAAGATGTTAAAGTAAGAAAGTTGGTTTATTAAGAGGAAAAAAGAGATAGCAAGTACAAGGGCCAGAAGTGTAAACTTCCAAACTTATTTTACACTACATCTTATAGAAAGAAACAGAGGAACTTGAAATGCAAATACTCCAAACTTTCAAAAACAAAGCGGGGTTAAAGTTTTCTCCCTAACCGTTCCTAACCTCTTTTCCCGCAAAACCCGAACAAACCCAAATTTCACAAATCCCTTCTCCCGTTCTCCCTACTTCACTCTACCTCGTATTTACCCATCTCCACGTCATTTCTATGACGTGGCAACCTCCCATTGGTCTGAACACCTCACCATACATCATCAATGGCTTAAATTCAAAGAGAAAAGATCCAAGGGCTAGGAATGATGGAGTGTCTCATCCTCTTTTCATCCTCATCTATAAATAGAAGCTTGTAATAGTTAGTGAGGGAGTTAATTAGTGTGTGTGTTAATTTTTCAGTTTTCTTTGTAATTTTTCTTTTTTAGCTCACGTGTACTGTTCATTTTTCGAAATTTAGCTTTTAATCTTTCAAGTCAATTGTACTTTTTGATTCATATCTTGTACTCTTCTTTCTTAAGCAATAAAGCTAGTTCAGTTGATGTTTGTGTTCAAGTTTTCATTTAAAAAGCTGTTTTTAGCCAATAAGCTTGTAATAAGCTGATTTTAGCTTATTGAGTTTCTTTTAGTTCAAAAGTAGTGCTTATATTGTTAAAAGTCTTTTAAATACTGAATTTTTCTATCCTAATTCAAAAATGTTCATTTGAGTTCAATTAGATAGAATTTGGAAGCAATAAGGAAGAATAAGCTCAAAAAAGCTTATTGAGCTAAGTTCTCTTGGTCTAGAGGCTAGGAGCCATTAGGAAATTGTTTTTTAAGGTCACTCACTCAGAAAGAGTGGCCTAGTTTCAGAGATTACAAAATTCAGGTTTCATTTTCTATTTCTTCATCATAGCTTTTGAAGCTTATCCTAGTTGCTTATTGTGAATTCAGATATGCTTATTCCTTATTGAAGTATGATTAGTTGATCATTAGTTTTATCTGTTTTTAATTTTCCATTACTAGTCCTAGTTAAATAATCCTTTTAGTTAATCCTGTTTTTACTAAGTGTCAAATATCTAGGTGAGTAACTAGCTTATTCCTCTTAATAAGCTTTAGTTTTTAGCACTCAGTTAGCTTAATTAGGTGAGTTCAAGTCTGAGTAGATATAAGGTTTTAGCATTTGAGCTTTTAAAATAGATTTTAAGTGAAATTCAGTTTGGACAGATTTGATTAACTAGTGTTTGGGTAAAGGTGTTGTTGACCTTTAAAGTCAACAAGAGAATGTCAATTCACTTTGCATAGTTTAGAATTTCAAAGTAAACAAGTTTTAAATAGGTGTTGCAAGTTAGTTTGGAGAATTTCAGAATTTAGAGCTTAAAAACCCTTGCTAGCACCAGGACAGTTTTTAAGTGCAAAGTGGTTTTAGATTTAAGTGAATCACAACATTCTATAGTTCAAGTTTGGTTAATGTAGGTTTAATATCACTTAGATAGTTGGTTTATGAGTTCTCAAGTTAGAATTTTGGTCTGCACTTAAGACTTTGTCAATTACATCAGTAAAAGCAATACTTACTCAGTAAGTATTGCTGATTCTCACCATTTTTCTAGCTTCTTTTTAGCACTTATAATTAGGAGTTAGAATTTAGTTTTAAGCATCTAAGTAGTACTCTATTAGCTCTTTAAAATTCATCTTTTAAGTTTCATTTATAAGCTTTAGGTTAGCTTGTAGGTTCTTGCAAAAGTGATATAGCAGCAGCTGAGAGTACTAGCTTATTACTTTTGGATTTCTAATTTTTAGTTGTCATTTCAAAAAGCCTTTTATCTAGGTTTGTTCTATATTCATAGAATAGCTTATATCCACAAATTTAGTTTTCTAGGATTAGTAATAAGCAATTAGCTTATTAGGTATAACTTAAAAACAGTTTTAAGCCTGAAATCTTCACTTTTGATAGCAAATTTCTTTTTACTCTTGCTAACTTTTAGCTTATTTCTTTTTGAAATACTAAGTACACATCACAGCTTCATATAGCATCTTTTAGTTTTAACTTCCATTAAGTAATGAGCTAGTTATAAAGCAAAAGTTTAAAAAGCTAAATTTTCAAAGTTAAGCCTTGGTTACTGTAAACAGTATAAGAAGCTTTATTTTCTAGCTTATTCAGTTGTTAAAAGTTTTAAAGCGCTTTATTAAAGTTGTATAGTGTTACAGCTCCATTTAACTTTGTAGTTTTAAGTTTTAGCTAATTATCACTTTCTAAATACGCTCAAAATAAGGTCAAATCTGTAGGCGTTCAATTTGACTTTTTTCTATAGTTCTTTAAGGTTGTCTGTTTTAACTAGAGTGTAATTTTCTTTTAGTTACCTCTAATCTAGTAGTTCGATGGTCCTTTCTGGCTGTTCTTGAGTTCATAGATTTCATTCAGAAGACTTTCCTTGTCTGCTTGGTGACGGACTTGGATTTCTTCGATGATTTGTTCTAGATTAGCAATCCTGAAGCGAGCTAGAGCAATCTTGTTGTTATTTCCCATTTGCTTTCTTTGAAGTTTAGCAATTTGAGTACGAGACTCTCGGAGTTCAGCTTCTAGATTGTCGAAATCTTGTTGTATAATCACCCGACCTTTTCTGAGACCTTATATTTTATCTTTATGTGCTCAATGTCAAGAGAGACTTCATCCAGGTGATTCAAAATTTCCTTAATTTGATCCTCGTGATGTTCCAAACTTGTCTTACGAGAGCTTTCTCCCATCTCAAATTCTTGAGGTAGGGCAGAAGTAAAGGAGAATGATTGGTTATGGCCTTGTTTCTTAGGTGACAATAATTCCTCCGGAAGAAAGAATTCTTGAGGATTAAACATTGGAGATAGCATTGAAGATGGAGGCACAATAGTTGGTGGTAGAATAGGTGATTCTTTAGCATAGTATGCATGCATGACCTTCATAAAGGGGTCATCATGAAAAAGTGAAAGAGTTGGTAAAGCTATTGGAACTAAACCAAATGAGTTATTTGAAGAGCTAGAATAAGTTTTTCCTGGTAAAGCTGGGACATAGTCCGAGGAAGCCAGGATAAAGTCCAGAAAGTTAGAGGAAAAAGCATCCTCAATATTGGAAGTAGGGTGGCTGGGAGAAGACATCACTCTGTTAACAACCCAGTAGTAAATAACATAAGTTATTTATATAATAGTATAGTAGTTATGTATCTTTACATACTATTCCGGAAGATGTAGTGGCACAGAGGACTTTCTTGGATGGAAAAAGAAAAGTAGTTATAGTTAAGGTTTTAACCTTTTTCTCTATAACCGTGGCTCCTGATACCAATCTATAACACCCCCATTTTTGACATATAGCAGCGGAAGCTAATCAAGGGTATTATTTCATAGTACAACAGTCATAATCATAGAAAACTACTTGAAAGAGACGTTTTTTAAAGATAAGTTATCATTCATTATTTCATCAGAGTTTTTACAAACAGAGGTCCCAAAATCTACATGAAAACATAAAGTTTGAATGATAACAGTTTAGCCATCTTCAAGTCCGTGCCACTCCGTGCCATAAGATGTTCAGTTACCTGAGATAAACATGCTAAAAAGGTCAACACAATAGTTGAGTGAAATTCATAGGTTTATAATAAATAGTGTTAATACAAGTCATCATAAGAGTGGGTTACGTTGTTATACACCCATAAGTGTAATAATTGCAATGAGTACAATGATTATGGAAAACAGTATTATTGCGTCTAAGCTCATGGCACTCAAACTGACTAGTGTATATATTAATAATGATATATATAAAGATAATGGCCTCCGTGTAGGTAATTGTCATATACCTATAAGTTTCAAATATAGTGCGTTTGGTTACCTATCTGGCTAACACAAATGGGATTTGTCAATCCCAATAGGCTTATTCACAATATTCGCGTTCACTCGCAAGTGATTAATGGTCCATGATGATGGGGGTCTTTTGGCATAAAGGGACTTAGACAACAGATGCAATAATATATCAGGATAGCATACATTTAGAAAACACTTGTATTCATGGTTTATAGCATGTATCCCCCTCACGGGTTTATGAAATAGAAGATTTAAAAGTGAGGCTATGAACTCACCTTAACAGTATAGGGAAATCTGATTGATGGCAAAAGTATATCAAGTGAAAGTAACGGCTTCGTCACGCAACCTGGGGTGATATGTCAAGTCTTAGTGTGATAGTTTATGTTTCAAAACTTCATAAAGTTTAACGTATATCTTTGATTTATTAAATTATGGAAATATTGTATCGCTGTTCGGGCTATCATAATCCAGAGGCCATGTAGTATCGTTTGAGGAGCCAGGGCACTTTAAATCGTAAACCCAGCAAACTCGTCAAAACGAAAACTCAAATGAAACCCTTCATATGAAATTCCCTAGTAACGTGATACGATAAGATTTTAAGTTTCTTCAAAAGTTAGTTGATGATAAATTATGTTAAATATATAACGAAATAATGCGTCGATTTATGATTAATAACGATAAATGTGTCGGGTTTTAATAAAATCGAGTTTTATAATATTAATATATATTTTTATAATTTATATAAAAATATTATATTTTATATTTTTAAGTTTGCAAAATTGGCAATATATACCCTTGGTTTATAAACTTTTACAACTTTAGTCCTTTATATATAAAGTATATATAATTTAAACCTTTAACTTTGAAACTTGGCCCTTTGGTGCATAATTAATTATTTTTCCCTGGTAAAAATTGTACTGAGACTCTTATGGTCTGTAGAATAACACTTTTCTCCGTCCAATAAAATAATGTCTCCTGATTTTAAAAAGAGCGAACACCACACCGCACCCTAATCTAGGTCATATGGGTGGAATATTTTAATCTCGTGCTTCTTTAAAAACTGTCTTGCTTGAAGCTTACGCTATCACTTTGTCCCTCGCTGCACCAGCACGCACCCAAAACCTTTGTTTTGATGCATCACAATTAGACCACAAAGTTTCGTTCGGGTCCATCGGGAGTAGCTAACCACAAAAGCATTGCATATTTGTTTTTTTTTTTTATATCTCCTTTCAGAATTGGAAAGCGTTCATCTTTGCTTATTTTCGCGCCCACACATAAGCCTTATTGCCTTTTGAAGTCAACGGGGTTGAGGGGCCTTGTTGCGATTCATTGGAAAATTCTCAATAAATCTCCCGTAGTAACCCGCCAATCCTAAAATGAAACGGATTTCAAGTTTGACGATTCAGAGTCTTTTCTTTTTCCAATTTCTTGACAGACGCAAAAACCTTTGCTTAGATCCCCGTGGAGACCGTCACGGTTGACCACATGTCCTAGAACTGAACTTCTTTCAAACCAAAAATTCACACTTAAAGAATTTGGCGTAGAACTTTTTTTTTTCCTTAATCTTCGAGTAAGTCCTAAAATCTCTCCCCCCCAGGGTGGAACTTCCTGTTCTTCTTCTGACTTTAGAAGATTAAGAGTCATCAATGAACACAATTACAAAATTTGTCCAAATACGTTTTGCAGACGTGTCATTAAGTCCATGAATTTGCTGTGCTTTCGGGGCAGCCCAAATAGCATGACTGTGAACTCAAGTGCCCGAATCGCGTTCTAAACCGCGCGGTCTTCTTCGGTATAGCTTCCTCTCATGACTCTTAACTAATGATATCCCGAGCGAAGATCTATCTTCGAGAAACAACACGCACCTTGTAATTGGTCAAACAAGTCATCAATTCTGGGGAGAGGGTAACGGTTCTTTATAGTCAACTTGTTTAGTTCCCTGTAGTCAATACACATTCTCATCGAACCGTCTTTCTTCTTGACAAAGAGCACGGGTGCTCCCCATGGTGAGTGACTTGGTCGAATAAAACCCTTCTCTTGAAGTTCTTTAAGCTGGTTCGACAATTCTAACATTTCTGAAGGGGCTAACCGGTATGGAGATCTAACAACTGGCGATGCGCCTGGAATCAGATCAATGCGAAATTCTATCTCTCGCACAAGAGGTAAACCTAACAGATCGTCTGGAAATACCTCAGGGAAGTCTCGGACAACACGTATGTCATCAAGCTTTTTCTCATCAGCCTTGATACATGCAAGTGAACCAAGATCCTTTTCTGGCCTCTCGCCTTGAACTTCAAGAATCTTGCCATTCGGAAGAGGAATACGGACAATCTTCTCATAACAATCGATGAGAGCTCGGTGATATGCCAACCAATCCATTCCAATGATAACATCAAAACTTCCTAGCCGGGTTGGCAACAAGTCTATTTTGAACACGTGATTTAACAAGACTAAGGTGCAACTACGTAAAATGGTATTGGTGCTAACGACTTTTCCGTCTGCTAACTCTACTTCGTAGCTAGTGTTTAGAGTGGCAGGGGTAATATTAATAAAATGTGTAAACGCAGAAGATACAAAACTCTTCTCAGCACCCGAATCAAAGAGAATACAAGCGTAGTGATCATTAAGAAGAAACGTACCCGTGACCACATTCGGATTCTGCTGCGGGTTTTCAACCACCACATAAGCTCTCCCACGAGCTCCATCATTCTGCTGGTTCCCTGCTTTCGGACACTTGTCCTTGAAATGTCCTTTCTCACCACACCCGAAACATGTCACATTCTGCAGGAAGTCATTACCTGCACCCTGAAGCCTAACTCTACAATCCTTCTCCATGTGACCTAATCTTTGACATCTCTGGCACTTTTGAGGACACGGTCCATGATGATGTAAGTTGCACCGGTTGCATTTTGGTAAATTTCCAGCATAAATCTTTCCTCCAGCTGGGGCTGCAGTATATGCCCTGCCAGTTTCTGGTCTCCTGTTTTGTTGCTGGTAATGATTGTTGTTTCGGTTGCGGTTATTGTTGTTGTTGTGGTTATTGTTGTTGTTGTGGTTATTGTTGTAGTTATGGTTATTGTTGTTGTTGTTTCTCTGGTTGTCTTCCCATTTCCTCTTATTGCTTTCACCAATTCTTGCAGCCCTACCCTGAACTGCTTGCTCGACCAGTTATTCTTGCAGCCCTACCCTGAACTGCTTGCTCGACCAGTTCACGGGCCATGTTGATTGCCTCATGCAAGGTCGCAGGCTTTGAAGAAGTGATGTTTCCTTTGATTCTTTCAGGAAACCCACGAATATACCTTTCAATCTTCTTCTTTTCAGTAGGCACCAATTCATGACACATCAAGGCCAGTTCGTGGAAACGATTGTTGTAAGCTTCAATATCAATATCCTTTCGAGTCAGAGTCAAAAAACTTCTTGTTCCATCCTTTGGATTTCAGTTGCTGGGCAGTATTCAGTGGTCATCATAGCTTTCACGTTGCTCCAGGGGATCTGATTAGCATTAGCAAGTCCTAAAGTCTGAACATTTCCGTTCCACCAGGTCAGAGCACGACCCTCGAACGTGCACATAGCAAACTTCACTTTGTCATCTTCAGCACATTTGCAAATTTCAAACACTTGCTCCATCTTTTCGAACCAACGTTTCAGTCCGACTACACCTTCAGTCCCTTTGAAAGAGTGAGGCTTGCCATTCATAAATGTCTTATATGAACATCCATGCATCTCTGGTACAACAGTTCCTCCAGTATTTGTTGATCCGGATCCACCAGTATTGTTTGAGTCAGCTCTAGTCTTTTCATATTTTTCAATGGCTTTGGCCACACGCTTTTCCACTATCTTCCTAACAGATTTCTTCTTAAATCTCCTGGGCGGCATGATTCTGGCAACACAAGTACACAATTCGTTGAGAATTTGTAAAGGTATGCAGAGTTATGGCACATGGTAAATAATGGAGAATGATATGAGTAATTATAAATTAATCAGGATAGTCGATATTTATATAATTGATCGATAGAAATAGATATTGACTTGACGTAAGGATTAGACTGTAAGAGATCGAATTTAAACAAGTATTTATTTATAGATTATATATTTAATGCAATAATGACATCAGCAAAGTACGTTCTTAGGATCGGGGGGAATACGCGCGCGTGGATATCGGATAGCGTATTGAGGATTCTTGTATTAAAATCGGCAAAGATAAAGAAAATCTTTAAACTTTGTGGTTATAGACTAGGTTTTGAAAACGATCCCAGTTCCTATAACCTTGGCTTCTCTGGTTACATCTGTCAAAACCCAAAATCTAGGTTAGCACGCGAACTTGGTACATTGGCGGTGATGCTACCTTCAAAGTACAAGCAATCAAGATATGATAATAGGAAACGACATAAATGGACGTTTAAGGAAAAGATTTCATTTTGTTGCCATAGCAAAATTTAGAGTTCATACATTAGGTCCCATAAGTTTTAAAAGTCATAACCATTCTTAATTAACAAAAGCTTCATAATACAAATGTTGACTTAAGTTTTTAAGGAAAATAAAAGGTGCATAACTTAGATAAAAACACAAGAATTCCGTTCTTCATTGATATCCGACACGGCTATTCACTCCGTCCAATCTTCATTACACTAGTGACCTGAAATTACTGCTAAAAAGTCAAACACAAAGGTTGAGTGAATCATAGGTTTTATCAGTAAACCTAAGGTTGCGAGACCACAAGATCGAAGTAATAGTAGACTCTGAAACACATTCAGAAGTCCAAAACGTTTATCATTGCACTAAGCTCATGACACCGAAGCCTTAACTAGATTTGTGCCCCAATCAGAAAATAGGATACTTGCCAACACCCTAAAATCTATCAATCGTTAAATGTAACCCGATCAAACTAGTTGACCAAGTAAGGGTGGGGGTTGTTAGTCCCGATAGATCTATCCATAACCACCAGGCGCTCTCTTATAATAGCAATTATCGGTTCATGATAATAGGGACTTCTCTGGCAAATAAGGTAACTTAGCATTAATAATATGGCAGGATTCTGGGATAGCATACACTTTGAAATACACTTGTTGTCCGCTAGTATAACAAATCATTGTCTCTAAATTCATGGTTTCAAATATAGGTATTCACGGATCTCAAATCATGTAGTAAACAATATAAGATTTTTGTAAAAATAATCCATTTTAACGCTTACGTAGTAGAAATCAATAAGTTCACTTTGTAAAAGGAGCATGTATTCCCCTCGCGGGTTTATAAAACATTGAAAAGATTGAAATGCGAGACTATGAACTCACCTTGAGTGAATGGAAATCAACAAGTATTCAAAATGGAAAAAAATGCGTCACGAAGGAATCCGAAGGTAACCTAATCCAATATAGGTCGTATAAGTACCAAGTACTTGAATCTAATCTTATAGTTGTTATCTCGTACTATCGTTCGGGCTATCATAATTAAAGAGGTCATGACATGACGTTCGAGGTGTTATGTGACTAGATCACCCACGCACAACCAGAACTGTAAAATCGTTAAAATCCAACAACTCGTCGAAACGCATCCGAAGTGGCCTCAGTATGAAAACTTCCCTAGTAAATTGATAGTACTTGATAACCACATAAGTTATTCTATTATGCTCAATCATCAACTAATGGGGTTTTGGGAAAAATTATGTTTTCAACAAGTTATAACGTTTTATAATGATCGTTTTAGTAAAACCTGCGTAAACTTTCGCGTTTTAAAACCCGATTCTCGCGTTTATTTATGGCCCATCTTTTGTTTCAAGACGAGGTTATCATAAATTGATTTTTTGATTTCGGACCTACTGGTAACAGTAAAAATTACTGGGGTTTTCCGTAGAACCTTATGTATATTTTTATCGATTTTAATTGTCGTAAACCCGGTTAAACGTCCGTATTTGTATTCGTTATAGCTCCGTTTTTATCGATTCTTTCGAGGTCATTTAAGTATTTGAAAGTTCTATATTTTATTATGTAGGATTTTTTTTTTACCAAAAATTTAATTTCTGTCATGAATGTAACTTTATTAAAAATTAGTTTTATTAATGTTATTAATTGTCGTAAACTTGCGGAAATTCATAACTTGTTCGTTTATTAATTGAAAAAATTACGATTCTTATCATTTTGGGATCCTAAAAGTATGTTTATTTGTTAAAATATAAATCCCTTGCTGTTTATTATTTTTATAAATGTTTTATAAAAAATTTACTTACGACTTCGTTTATTATCGTATAACTGTTTTTAACGACTTTTTCGTAATTAGTCGGCATTAACAAGTTTCTTACTTTTTTGGAATCGTCGTGAAATGTATTATCTTGTAAAAATATAAAATGGATATGTAAAAATTCGAATTTTGGACAGAATGTTTGCTTGAGTTTGTTGAATCCATTTTTGATCTTTTCTTTATACTTTATATTATATATTTTACCCATGTCTCATTATCTATCTTATTTTAATATCATCCTTATTTAGCACGCTTACTTGTCCATAATAGTCCTTATGTGTCCAAGTTACCAATGTTAACAATTCCATTAACATACTTTAAAACCATAACTTACTTAAGTAACCCTAATTTACCCATAATCATTTTTACACCAAAATAGCTTGATACAATATTTTCTCATCCTTTTTAACATGATGTAAGTAATAACACCACATGTATATGAGTGTATAAAATGATCATTTCAAGTATAAACTTCATTTTCATGAATAAAACCTAAATGGTGATTTAAGCTAAATAGAATAATCATATGCATAAAAATGAAAGTTATAAGAACATAAAGAGTTCAAGTGGACCTTAAGATGTATGAGAATGATGATGAGCTAGTACTAAACCCTTGTTTAGCCACAAAAACCAAGCTTGCACTTAATAAACCCTTACTTTCCTTAATAGAACCCTAACTTCCTTTTTCTTGAGAAATATTTGGAAATGGTGATTCAATGCTTGCAAATGTCTTAGTATATCTTAGAATAGGTGTATATAGAAGTGTATGGATTGTAGAAAATTTTGTATGGGTTTGGTTGGGTGATGCTTGTTTGCCGTAGCATATATGGGAGGAAAAGAGAAGTTTTGGTTTGATTTCTCTAAGTGTAAAGTGTATAAGAGTTACTTGCTAGCTATGTGTATGTATATAAGATGTATAATTGGTCAAGGGAACATAAAGCAAGTCCTAGGGATGGCCAAGTCTTAGTCATGGGTCAAGGCATGGTCTAGGAGTCAAAGTATGGTAGGCATGGTCTTGCCATAATGAGGTATGATGTTGCTTACATGAAGTATGGTGTAGGTTGACCAAAAATGAAATTTTTTGGTAAAAACAAGATAATACATGAATGTATATGTAAATTTTGTGTATGGGTATAAAAGTGGGTATTTGTTGAAGCGTAGAAAAGTTTGTGGTTCCGGGAGTGCCTAAACGCAATTTATCGCGAAACGTATACACTTTACGTATCCGATAAAAATAAAATGAACAAAGTTAATAATTATCCTCAAAATAATTATATAACCCTTGCTTGATGTAAACATTTAATTGTTTGGTGCTCGTTTACATTGAACGCTAATTTTTGGCGTACGCGATTTAACTTAACGTTTACAATTTAAAGCAAACACGTACAATACTAACAATAAATAGTACATTTATTGACGTCGTCAAAGACTCGAAAACACAGGGTGTTATGAAGTGAGCTAGATGGATAAATGTAGTTTAAGACAATTTTTAACCTGATTATGTGTATGTTATTAACAACTTGTGTGGCGATCATCTGATGTATTCAGAAAGACTTATGTGTTGGTTAGTTTTAGGTACTTGTTTGCTATGATGACTTAAACCTTTGGTTGTTTTATTAAATCAACTAGTTATGCCACTTTGGTTTCATGATTTAGTGTGTTTATTACATGTTATATGATCTAAATGTGCTCATAAGTACTCAATAGTGCTTGCTGCAAAAAAACCATTAAAACCAGAAATCTCTCACAAAAAATTCTGAGAAAAATCATTTTCTGTGAAAAATGGAAAAAAACCAACAAAGGGCGGCCCCTTAATTTTAAGGGGACCGCCCTAAGTAATTCACGGGTAAAACAGTATTTTTCCTGCTTTTTGACCCCCTTTTACCTAGTCTTAGCTATCTTTGCCCAGAATGCTCGAACACAACTTATAATAAATTGAACTAGTTCAAACTCATTCCATTTTCAAACTATTTCCTTCCCATAAATCCCGTTCTATGATCATACTCCAATACAACCTCCTTCTTCATCATCATAACCATTATCAACATCCTGGCTTCCACTAGAGCCTCCATTTCCAAGCCTCCAGAGACCAAAAATCAACATCATTCACCAAAACATGTTTGTGGATTAACCCATGATGACACAAAAACTCCATCACCCACACTTCAACTATCATCACCTAGTGCTCCTAATGCACCCTCCAAAACACCATCAACCAAAGATACTTCCTCATCCTCAATTGACTACATACCCAAATCACCAACCTCATCAACATCACTTTCACCTAATGGTTACTTGAACCCACCAACATCTCCACCTCTAAGAGTTCCCACTAAAAACACCTCCAACTCAAGAAAATGCATCAATGGACATCACCTTACCCTTTTACCATAACCCCACTTGATTCCATTGATTCTCCATCACCATCACCTACTATTGTTTGGCCATCCCATTCCATGAACCTTCTGAGGCACATGGAATTCATGCTTGATATGCATTCACAATCGTACTCTCATATTTGGATTGAGAGATGAACTTCAATATATGTTTTCATATATTGAACACATGCTCTCACAACCACCCACAATCATCATTCCACCACCTCCACCATCTTCACCAAACTAAACATACTCTATGTTTGGTTTCTCAAATAATTGTCCATCCATCATTTTGCAAGCAAGTCCTATAGAGGTCACTACTATTATATGGACTCTTTGTAGTTTAAAAAATTTCATGTATTGTTTTAGCATGATAAGTATTTTCTGTATTATCATGATGTGGTTTACATACTATTTACTCAATGATGATTATTAGAATGGTTGCATTAACTAGTATGCCAAATTGTTCCTTCTGCTACATGATTATCAAATTTGTATTGTTCAAACTCGTTTTTGTATACAAGAAACCATAGCTCGATTCCTTGGTGCGCCTGAATGAGGGGAGCACACATCAAGGGGGAAGTATATTATTCCGTCGATTAAACAGCAATTCTCGACGATGTCTTTTGATTCTACAAAAAGTAGAAAATGTCATGAAACGCACTACAGACATTTTAAAAAAAATATTTTACATTTAATGAGTTTAAATTTTGTAATCATCAAAAAGGGGGAGATTGTTGATAAAATATAATGCCTAAAAACATTACTAATATTTTTTCACATCTTTACGTTTTGATAATCACAAAATATAAAAACGTTCAACGTAAAATTAAACGTAAACAAGTAATTAGTAGTAAATTCTCATTTCAACAAATACATACTTGAAAACAAAGTATAGATAGATAAATGTTTTAATGCATTTTATGATCAAAGGAAATTTTTATTCAACCTCACACTTTTATAAAATGTTGTAAACATTTTTAAAACATTACAAAACATTTTCTACAATTAAAAGAAATATTTTATTCAAAATAAACATTTTGAAATTTAAATTTTCGGACCTAAAACGGCTAGAAAAGCTCCAGAAAATCCCCCCTACACAAAAGACAAACTGGGGAAGCCCCAGTCTAGGGCGGCCCCCTTAAATACACTCCGAACCCCCTTAAATTATAAGGAACTGCCCACTATTCAAGGGGACCGACCCTAGGTAGACGCTCCCCCAGTTTGTCCTATAAATACTGGACTTTTCCCCACAATTTTCTCACCTTTTGCACTCATTCTTTCTGCTCAAAACAGCCCACATATCCTCTCTAAAATCCTTTGATCATTTAATCATAAAGCTTTGTTTCCAAGTGATCCAAGCTCAATTCCTCAAGTGCAAGAGAAGAATACTTTCATCATCAAGTGAAGAAGTATTACACCTCAAGTGTATATTGCAATCTTGTTGCATCCATATCACATATTTGTAAATCAATTGTATATCTTGTATTTGTGTGTAGTAGCTTGATCTTGCGATCTTTGTAAGTATAATTAGATCGTGGTGATCTTACCAAGTAGTGTTTGATAGTAGTGATATAAGTAGTGTAGTGAAGTGAAGTTGTGAAGAAGTCTTGAAGTTGTGAAGAATTCGTGAAGTTATGAAGTAGTGAACAAGTAGTGAAGTTATTAAGTCATGAACAAGTCAAGGAGTTGGTGAGTCGTGAACAAGTCGTGAATTGTGTTGTGATAATTGGTTCTAGCAGATTAAACTCGACATTTAGCTTTGTGTCGTGAAATCGGTGAAGCAACGTTGTGTACGGTTTTCTCCGCCATAAGGGAGTTTGTTGACATAGTGAAGAAAACTCTCGAGTTAGGTGCTCGAGGAGTGGAGTAGGGCGAAGAGGTGCTTCGTTACCGAACCACTATAAATCCTCGTGTTGTGGTTTGATTGTTCTTACTCTTATCTTTTGTCTTACTTTATCATTTCATATACTTATATTGTTCATATTGTGCAAGCATTGAATTCATAAAAAGTCGAATCAAAGTTTTACAAACAAACATAAACCTTAAAATAAAAAGTGGTAAACTATTCAACCCCCCTTCTAGTTTTCCACATTAGGAATTAACGCTCTCGCTCTCAGTGATCGACACCCTACTTACCAACGAAACTACAATTGACCGGGTACACTGCCCGTTAAAGTGTTGTTTTATGTATAGTCGGCATGAAATACATAGTAAAACTTGATACATAAATAACACCTACACAACAACACATTGAAGTTTTTGGCACCGTTTCCGAGGAGTGAAGTTGTTTAGTTCTTGTTTTTATTAGTGTTTTAGTTTAGTTTAGATTTAGTTTAGATTAATTTGCATATTTGTGTGTTTGTTTTGTGTGTTTGATTTCTGCATTGTATATTTTGCATATTGTGTGTTTGTGTGCATTATTACAGTTCGTTGTAACCTTCTGAGTCGAATACTCAATAGGCATATTCATTTTCTTGGATACACGTAATAAATATTTTTCAAACTAATACAGCGTATTCGACTCTATCATCAATACGGCGTATTCAGTTCACTGAATACGGCGTATTAAGCTATTTGACAGTTTTCTTTCCTAGCGAATTTATTACAGGTTAAAATGGACGACCCCAACATTACTATGGAGGAGTATATCAGGCTTGAGGAAGAAAAAGCTCGTAGGCGTGGTAAGGTGTATAACTGGGAAACTGCTACGTATGGTAAGATCTGGGATAAAGAAGAACGTTCACAACTCGGATCTGTTGAAGACTGGAATTCCCCAACCTATAGTCTTTAACGACACGTTAACATCTGAAGCAAGACTCTCATGTGAGCCTACGGTAAGTTCTCTTAACAATGAAATTGACTTTAGAATATCGTTTGACGAATCCGACGATGAAGATTACACGGTAATTTTCGATAAAAACTCATTTTCCTATAAAATAAAAATGGATTCGGAAAATGATAATGAAAAAGTCATGCCTTCAATTCCATCACCTGAGCCTGCGATCAGTTGTTTTGATGATTTAGACTTCTTTAAAGATTTTGAGAATGAATTTCCAGCCATTGTTTACAATGATGCTCAAACGTCTAAATCAGATTTATTAACTGAACCGATTTTAAATCCTCAACATATCGATGAATTTGATTTGAAAAGTGAAACATCATTGTCCAAATGTGATGAAGAGGAACAAATCGTTTTAAACTTTAATGATCTATTTCCTTTTAACGTAATTTATCCCAAAGATTCAAAATCGAGTAAGGACAATGATGATGGTAAAGTCGATATTAACACTATACCATCGTGGATTTATCTGTCAACCGTACCTGATATAATAAATGCAGATGATGTGCCTAGCACATGGTGTGAGTCAAATAAGCTTTGGAAACAAGTCATGATACATCTAATAAAATTTTCAAAACTGAAACTTTTATCAAGGGTTTAAATTTTAATATAATAACTTGGAATCATCTTAACAAAGGGATATCATTCATTTTCCTAATTTAGAATTTGATGTGCCATTTAGGTATCCCTTCGAGCCTAAATAGTTTTATAAGGATGGGAGTAAATGGCAAGTCTAACTTAAAGACATTTCTGTAAACAAAAGTGCTTGTCGGGAGACAACCCAAAATGTATTTTCAATTTTTATCGAGTCTTACTTCCCAGACTGTCTATACGGCGTATCCAAACCCTATGGATATAGTGCGAACGTACTATCTGGACGTTATCCAGTTTTTATTTTCAGCACAGTCTATACGACGTATTCATTAAATGAATACAGCGTATACAGGTATCAATACGGCGTATCCTGGGGAATGGAAACGGCGTATCGACTTCCTGTATAGTTTTAGGTTTATATTTCAAGTCTAACCAATGAATACACGGAGATAGAATTGCATTTGTTTTATGAGAATTTATACAGGACCCTTGGGAAGTTATCGACAAAGTTGGTTAAAGTATCTACAAGTCTGAAGTGTTGGAGTCTTGAAACCTCAAGACGGCTGTTCAACACGAATTATTGCTCATAAACGCAACTTGGAGAATCTACCGAGCAAATATCAGGGGAGTTTCTCATTCTAATTCTTTTTAAATTCCCGTATTTAATGTTTTATATATACAACGAGGACGTTGTATAATTCAAGTGGGGGTGGAATTAGAATGATCACTTGTCCTAATTTTCACAATAAAAAGCTTAAATTATGCTCAAATTTAAAAAAATTTCAAGCATACTTTTGTGAAATTACATGTTACATAACCCGCACACAATAACCCTTGTTAGATATTGTGAGGATTTAACCTTTTCGTTTCTAAATGTTTACCCAGAAATCCACAAATATGAGTGTGCCGGTGATGTTGTAGACTTTAGAACTTGGCTTGGTATATCTATTCGAGACCACAATAATGAGTATTATGGATTTAATTGGAGTAACTTGTTTAAATTGGTAAATCTTAGGATTACAACCAAATCGCCTATACATGTTGTTTATTAACTAACTACACCGGTTAGTTAACCTCCCGTTAAACCCTTATTTTTTTCTGCAAAAATTTTCCACTCTCATCTTTAGAGTGATGATCCACTAGAACAACCCGTAGAGCCAATCCTTTAGGAATTTACACCAACTATTTGTTTCGTTACACCTTTACACCTTAACCTACCCTTGTTATTGATTAGTGTTTTAATTTACATTTGCATTTGCTTGAAGTGTAAATTTGTATTTCTCGAGTCTTTGTGTCCCATTTTCTATCTTTGGTGTGGTTGAAAATTTGCACATTGCAAATGGGAATGTATATTAGTAGTCAAAGCTCATGTGATTTTACTACCGTCACAATTATTGATGAAACCGAAGGACGAAGAACTACCGAAGGAATTATCCAAAAAAAAATGTTATGATCTCGTTAGAAAACAAAAAAGTCACGGTCACTAGTAGTTATTTAGTCATTTACTAGCTCGTTAGTTAATGATATTTAATGTAATCAGGACCGACAAAAGAAAAATCCCCCAAAGCCATCCAATAGGCCCATATCGGGCCGCCCCTTTAGTGTTATAAATAAACCCTTCACATGTCAAGTGTAGTGGATATTGATGATGCTCTGTATACACAAAACCTCATATCTCTTGTAAAGTTTAATCATCCTCATTATTTATTTTCTTCTCCAGTTTACTCTTGATCTTAAACCTCGAATCTTTCTTGTGAGATGAATAATTATTTAGAACCTCAATTGGAAATCAAGACTACGGTGGTAAGTGTTTTGACACTATTCACTGTACTGTACACACATTTTTCCACGGTACTGTTTCATCGGAACAATTCCATCGAAAAAAAAATCGCTTACTTTTTACAACTATCGTTGTTTTTTAAAAAAAAATCGGTTGATTTTTTTAATATAAACTTTCGGTTGATCTTTTTAATCAATTGTTAATCGGTTTTTTTATTAAAAAAAATTTCGGCTGATTTGATTAAAAATTTTGTTCGGCTGTTTTTTTTATTAAAAAAAATCTCGGCTGATTTAAAAAAAAAGAAGAAGAAATCTATTTTTTTGGGAAGTAAATAATTAATTTCTAAAATCAAGGGATTTGATTATATTTTTTAAATTTTGGAAAGTAAATATTTGGTTTCTAAAGTAAAGGAATATAATTTTTTAATTTTGGAAATTATATTCTTGTTCTTTTTTTCTTCTCTTTGACAAAAGCAGAGATTTATTTCAACATCAATTAATTATGGTTTTACGGTTTCTTCTTGATTTTGTAAAATCCCTAAAGATACGATTCTTTTCTCGGTTTTAATCAAAGATTTGTAAAATCCCATGAACATTAATTGATTTCAATCAAACACAAACAACCACTCAAGATCCGTTCATTCATATCTCTTACAAGATGGCAACAACTGATAAAGAGTCAAGTGCAGCTGGTACGGATAACCGTCCTCCTATGTTGGAGGAAAGTGACTTTGAGTCTTGGAAGATACGTATAGAGAGGTACATTCGTGGTAAACCTCTTGGAAAGCTTATTTGGAAATCCATTAAAAATGGACCTAGTCCACATCCAATGATCACAGTCACTACAGGAGAAGGTGAACAACAAACTCAAGTGACAAGAGAAAAGACCGATGAAGAGTTTACAGAGGCTGAGAACAACAAAGAGCGTCTGAAATTCACGCTACAAACATTCTTAGTCAAGGGCTCCAACGACACATCTTCAACACACTCAATCAAACCGAGACGGCAAAAGAGATTTGGGAGAATGTGGAGCTACTCATGCAAGGATCTGGTCTCATAGAACAACAAAAGAAAGAGACCTTGTTTGATCAATATGAAAGGTTCTGGGCTAATAGAAATGAATCAATTCACGACTACTTTGTTCGATTCCACAAGCTGATTAATGACATGAAGATCACTAAAATAAAAAATAAAAAAAAAAAAAAAAAAAAAAAAAAAAATGCAATCCCAGTTCATCAGAGGTATACCAAGTTTGTCAATAACTTACCTTCGTATTGGGGCAAGTATGTTACTATTGTGAAGAACAGCAAAGACATATCAACTGTGAGCTATGTTGATCTATACACTCACTTGAAGAGCTATGAACAACATGCCATGAAGACTCTTAGCAAGATGAATCAAACTTCTGGAAATGCTGATCCACTTGCTTACAGGCTAAGGCAGAGCACACTCAACGCTCTTCACTTCACAATATTTCCACCACCACCTCAAAATGAACCCTGCTCCACAACAAGCTCCTTATCAAATCAATGAGCCATGTTGGCAACGATGAACCAGAATATGCAACTTACTTAGGGTTTTCAAGAATCAGTTCCCCCTACCAACAACCAGCTTAGAACCTCTACCAATCAAAGGACCCATGCTACATTTACGGCTGGGTCAATTACACAAGAAGTGTTTAACGTAAGAGCATTGGGTAATAAAGGAAAAACATGCTGCCACTGGATCTCAAGGAAAGGTGGTAACATGTTACAACTGCCGTGGTCAAGGACATGTGGCAAAGGAATGCAAGGAGAAGAAACGAGCAAAGGACTCACAGTGGTTCAAAGACAAGGCATTGCTTATGGAAGCTAAAGAGAAAGGCACTATTTTGGATGCAGAGTTGAAGCTTTTCTGGCAGATGTGGAGTGTACAACACCTTATTATGAACCATTGGCCATCACTACCACTACGGCATTTGAAGTAAGCCATGAGGATGCATACGATTCTGATGTCGATGAAGCACCTCACGCAGCGGCAACATTCATGGCCAATCTGATGCAGACTGGTCCATCTACTAGACAGGGCACCAGTAATGATACTGACTTTCATTCCAGAGGTACAAACTTATGATAATCACTTCTTTGATAATATGAATCTTTAGGTATCACAAGAGATACACGGGGGAGAACAACTAGACTCCGATGTTGATTCGGTTATCGATGATCATGATAACACCATTCCATATCATCAATACCAATTAAACAACGAAGTTGAAAGTGTTCCAACTGATGTATCTTCTGTCATACCTGGTGAAATATCTGTGATTACTATTCTAGATGATTTGAGGTCGCAACTTGAGGGCCACATTAAAACTAATGAGGAACAAAGCTTTGCTAATGATTCCTTAAAAGCTGAGCTTGAGAGATACAAAACACAGGTTCAAAATCTAGAACAAAGTAAGGTTAAAAAGGATTTAGAACAAGTGTTTTTGAACGTAACAAACGAAATCGACCTTGAGAACAACTTGTGTCTTTAAAACAACAACTTTTACAACATGTCGAGTCAAACAAGTCTTTGAAAACAGAAAGTGAAAAGTTGAAAGCAGATAAAAATGCTCTTGAGGAAAGTTATCTAGAGGAATTAGTTTGGTTGAGAAATACTAACAAGGTTGTCACGGAACTTTTTGCAATCGTATGGTCAACCTGTACAAACTGTCCCTATGTTATCTAGGGGTTTTTCGCGGGGTGGTTCGGTTCGGTTAGTTGGAAGATTTAAACTATCCGTTGCGGGGCGGGTAATTAATTTTACTATCCGAAATCGAACCATACTAGGCGGGTAACCGGACATGCGGGTACCCGAAGTGAGCGGTTACCCGCGGTTCGGTTCACGGTTAACCATTTTTTACGTTTAATCGAGTTTAACCGTATAAAAAATAACATGGTCTAAAGCATTAAATGTCATTCTAGTAAAATCAAATGACATTGAGTAGATAAAACTCATATAAATTTATTTCGTTACAATAATTGCATTTAAATATTCGTACATAACATATTAACAAAATAATACTTATTCGTCCTTTATAAATTACGATCCCATTCATGAATTTTCACACATATATTTTCACAATGTTTACATTAGGAGCTAAAAAGTCGTTATGGAATAACATTAGTGCAATAATATGGTTAATACTTGTACAATTGTATGAATATTAGTTAGAAAACAATCATGTATAATATGCACGGTTCGGTTCGGTTAACCGCGGATATCTAAAAGTAAAAACCGAAACCGAACCGTGATAAGCGGGTTTTTTCGGTTTCGGTTTTTTTCGGTTTCGGTTTTTCGGTTTCGGATTTCGGTTCAGATTAGCTGTTCGGCTCGGTTCGTCGGTTTCTCGTTTTTTGAACACCGCAATTATAGTTGTATAAAAAAAAAAAAATATATAAAAATTTTTTGTCACACGACGTCTAATGTTATCTAAACGACCAACTTTTTCCACAAAGGACTTACACAAATCTGCTCTTGGTCATCATAATCTACTGTATCTCAAATTAGCTCAGCTATGTCGCCCAACCCTATATCTTGGTGACGTAATTGTAGATCCTGTACATACCCCCTTTAGGGTATATGATAGTGAAGAGACCTTAGTTCAAGCTGAAGTTAGTAGAACTAAGATGTTAGAAAAGATGAAAGACCCGTTGTGCAAAGTGTCATCTAAGCCAATAAATTATGCTAAGTTAAATAGTTTGTATGATACCTTTGTGCCTCAAAAGCAGTTGTCTAGTGAACAGGTTTATTGGTTACCAGCTAATGAAGTTGCTAGTTATAATTGTAACCAGTCTAAACCTATAACTAACTTTGGTTTGTACTTTGTCCAGCAAGAGTCAAGTTAACACTCAGTATAAAATAATTGTTAAAATACATGTTTTCCAGAGTTTGTAATAAGGTATGTCAAAGACAAACGATACCCTCATATATAACAAATGGGGAGTGGCGTTTTGAACATACCAAAAAGTGCTTTGTAGAAGAAATAATTCCTTTTTATGAAAAACTCAAAACGCATGTTAAAGGTATAGAAGATAATCTTTTCAAAGAAGTATCTGAATACATGAAAATCTTTGATGAGCTGGACAAAGAGTATGATCAATGTGTTATTGATAAGAAGAGTTTGGAAATAGAGAATAAAAATCTCCTGATTCAAAATGAGTGTTTGCTAGCTGAATATGTGTCTAAAGATATTTGTTCTGTTGTGCTTACTTCCGATATTGCTGTGCCTATGAGCGTTGAACCTCGATCTAATTGCGTTAAGGAACACTCCAGAAATCTGGAACTTGAAGCTGAGATTTTAAAGATGAAACAACTACTTGTTGAAAAAGAAAAACGATGTTCTTTCATTGAAAACAAATATCAAGAACTCGAGCTTAAATTTCAAAAGTACAAAGAATGTTTTGAAAATCCACAGGTTTGTAATAATTCAAGCTCACCTGAACTTAATGTATTTTTTGAAATCAACAAGTTGAAAGATCAGCTTCAGATAAGATTAGTTACTCGTGGAATTAGAAGGCTCAAAACCGGTACCATGAAAAGAAGTTAGTGCCGACTCCAATTTTGAGTAATCTAGAATTTCAAGCCCTAAAAACTTCGAAAAACTCAGTTTAAAAGAGGAATCACACAGCTGTAGAATTAAGAATGATATAGCCTTAGGTACGAAAACGTGTCGCCATTAAAGCGATTATCAAGACTTGTATCAGTTAAGGCAGAAGTAATAGTAAATGTGAGTAGTAAGCAACTGTCCCCTAAGAAACCCAAAGTACTTGCTCCTGATTTAAGCCCTGTGACGCCCAGTATATCCCTCCTCGAAAAGAACCAATAGGGAAGCCAATACTCCTTACCTAGGAAAAGAGACAATATCTTTAGTAAAAACTAACGTGTATTGTAAATCATATCAACATAATAAAACTGTCACTGAAGTTAGCAAGACAAAATCTAAGTGCGAGACGAAGACCGCATAGGAATTTGCCAGCTATGATTGAGAGAACGAAAAGAGATTAGATAATCCCTTTAGTGAATTGAATAAAAGAATCATGTTGATTCTAGGTTTAAAGTGTTAAACGTACTGGGATTTATTTCGAAGTCTGTTTTGTTTGCGAAAACAAGTAATGAATGTTTGGTTTTGGTAATCAATATAAGTGTGTTGTTTAAAAAATAGAAATTCTGTGAATGCAAAAAAAAAACCCCAGTTCAATAATGATAATACCGTTAAAGCAAGTTTGGAAAAGGCTACAGGAAAAATATTTGCTAGTGGTTGTGTATTTTTTTTTTAGTATTTTTTTTTTTTTTTTTTTAAACTAAGTGGAGGCCCACAGGAAGAAAATTTACTTTAGGTGATACGTGCCCTTTAACTAGGATCACTAAACCTGAAGTAGTGGCTTTAGAAAAATCAGGAAGCGTTAGTACTAGTGAACCTGCTAATAATGTCATTGTAACACCTAGGTTCTCTAAGAAGCCTCTCACTAGTTACAAACGTAAAGATAGAAATGCTACTACAGCTCAAACAATGACTACAACTCTTTAAATAGAAAACGGGTCAATGTTTGAGGGGGAGAATCAGTGCTACTAACAGTCTTGCAGGAAATTGCAAACAAAGGATTTTTGGACTCATCCGTTCTTCTTACATGAGAAGTATTTAATCTAGTATGTGAGAAAAGTTGTTGCTGATTCTGTTGCTGAGCGATTGGAACGAACCACATGATGCTTCTTCAGACAGGCTTCTTCTAGTCTACGTATATTTCAGGTTTCGTTTCAATATTAATTGAATATTTGTGCGTTAAAGTAGTATATATATATATCTTTATTGATTGATGGCGAGCTTAAATTTATTTTAAGTCCATTATTGATCAAAACCATACAAAAGTTACATACTTTTGATCGGGGGAGAAAATGTGACTTAAAAATATTGATAACTAATGATTCAATTGTTTATATGTAATAGCTTAAACCTTGCATGTGCAAAACAACTTTTGAATATCGATGCGACATGAGTAGGGGGGAGCAAAAAAGATTAAATTAATTCTAAAAGTCAAGATACCAAAAACTTTTGTGTTATACACAAGCTATCTTGATAATCTACAAAGAATCTTTTGGCTTCATGATCTTGTGTTTCATATATGTGATTGGATAGCGGAAATTGCATGGGATTGTATCATCTCATATCCCTCGGGATATCTTTCTAAAATTTGATAGTGCTGTTGAGTGTTGATCTGTTAAACGGTTTTCAACAGGTTAAGCTTCTCAGTTCCTATTGTTTTTAAGAACCATCAAAGCATTTTCCTTTAAATGATTTTAAGGCGACTGACCAGGGTTAATGCAAGTTTGACCCGAGTTAGATAGTCTTCTTGTCAAAACTTTGTTTTGATCAACACTGATTTTCATCACACTTAGACTGTTTTTCAAATATTTTTCGCCATAGACTTCCACGGTACTTAATTGTATTAAGAGGTCGACCCTATGTTTGCAAGTGAGCCTAATGAAGCAACTGGACATAGGTTATGCTAAACACGAATTATACGGTATAGTCATCCCCCCACATCAGATGTAACGTTCTGACTCACCTATTTTACCATTCTAGTAGTAGGCAAAGGCTATAGTGTGTTAGTCAAAACGTACATCTGGTCTAAAGAAGCACAAGCATATGGGAATTATATACATCGATATTGGAGGACTTAAGGCTTTGGAGCTGGAAAACCTTCACAGGAGTGTCTTTTAATGAATATCTACCTGATCACATGTGCATTACTTGTACTGTAATCATTGATCCTCACAGAATCGAAGGTTATTGCAACCGACAAGATTGAGTATCATTCATTGTACTCGGGGTCCTTCAAAATATAAAACCCTCAATGTGTTTAAAAATGTTTTTCTAAGAACACATTAAGTGGATTTTCATATAAATGTTTTTGTTGGTGATCAATTTTTGACTCAAGGAATCGATGTAAACCACATGCTCATACTCAAAGACTCAAAGATATCAAGAAAGCTAAATACTTAAAGCTTCTGCACCTGTGAAAATCAAAGTCCTCTTCAAAATGATAAAGATATGAAGAATTAAAGAAGAAAGAACTTAAAAGCTTTCAAGTTTACAACAAGTTTGAGCATGTTGGTCCAAAGTTCAGCAAATGGGAAATTAAAGTAAAGACCACATGAAGTTCATGAATCAAAGAATCTATAATCAAGTTATCAAGCATGATTAAACAAGCTCAGAAGATAAAAGTCAAAGTAAAGATTGCTACAACAAGGCACAAAAAATCAGGGAAGATTACAAGGACTACGAGCTGAAGAAATCTACATTGAATGCTATGACTCAATTTTGCAAATCAAGAGTGACCTCCCTTAGGGGGAGATTGTTAGAAACAAAGAAGTCTCGGTCACTAGTAGTTATTTAGCATTTACTAGCTCGTTAGTTAATGATATTTAATGTAATCGGGCCGACAAAGAAAAAGCCCGAAAAGCCCATCCAAAGGCCCATATGGCCGGCCCCTTTGAGGGTTATAAATACCCTTCACATGTCAAGGTTTAGGGTATGTGATGATCTCTATATACACAAAACTCATATCTCTTGTAAGTTTAATCATCCTTCATTATTTTATTTTCTCTCCAGTTTTCTCTGATCTTTAAACCTCAAATCTTTCTTGTGAGATGAAATAATTATTGGAACCATCAGAATCGTGAAGATGGTAAAACTACACCGAGATTTGAAGCATTTGTGAAAAGAAAAAAAAGAGAAAAATACAAAAAGAGAAGGAAAGTTTGAAGATAATCGTTTCGCAATTACCGAAGGAATTACACGAAGGATCGATTATTCGTTGATACGTCTATAAAATTGACGATGTAAAGTATTGTACAAAGTGGTAGATATCACCACTTGCCTTGTAGAGTATGTAAAAGTTTTGGGATGATTGGGAAGTTGACCGTTACGGGAACGCCAACTTAGGTTGTTGTTTTTTATCAATGATCAAGACGTTGTAAATAGTTGTGTGTATTTAACACATAGTAACGGTCAAGAAATAAGTGCCTAGCAACCTTGAATCTTAAGTCTTAATCTATTTGTTTCTTGATTTTTATTTAACAACAATTTACTTCCCTCTCACCTAATGATTAGCCGCTGGTTTTACGCGAATGAGGAGTCATACGAACATGCATGTCTATTCCGGCGTTCCGGCCATGTATGCATGTCTTGTACCTTGTTGGTTTACGACTTTTGGTGAAAGTTAGAAGGTTCCTACCCTATATCATTCTTCATCCTAACATTAATAAATTCGAATGGGGATGTTGACGAGACACACATGTCTATCCCGGCATTCCGGTGTGTATGTGTAATTCGCTGCCTTTTGGAATGGTACTTCTGGTGAAAGATTGTAGAATGATCAAACCATAAGCCTTTCCATACAAAAACCTATATTTACCTTTATAAACTTGTTACTCCTTAGATTTAGCGGTGGAGATGTGTATCCTTGCCAAGATTATGATAGAATACTCGTCACGACCGAGCAATTGAGCGAATTAGTTACATGTTACCACATATAGATTAGTTGAGTTATTTGAGTGTTTTCATCTCCTAATATCCGTGACTGTAATAGATCAAATAAATGCTTAACGTAAAATACCTAGGGATACATTTTTTAAAAACTATGAAAGGCAACTTTGAGGACAAGTTAGGATTCAAGTTGGGGATATTTGATGACTTCAAATAGGTTTATTTTATAGCATCATTTTTATCCCATGTTATTACCCATTTTGTATAATATTGCAAAGAATGCTTAACTTAATCGTTTGTATTTGAGATTGCCAATAATTATGGGAGTACAGTGGGAAGTTATGCTAAAAGGCACGCATTTTGGAGCATAAATGAAGAGTTCGAGAAAGTCTACTGATCTGACAGCAAATACGCCGTATTATTCTAGACCTATACGACGTATCCAAGACTTTGACGAATCAAAAGACCATTGCCTGACTTTGAAGAATACGCCGTATCCACATCAACGATACGCCGCATACAATACTTTGGTCAACAAAGAAGAACAAGCTGGATTTACCCAATACGCCGTATCCATCAAGAAGATACGGCGTATCCGTGCCTACACTTCACAAGAAATCACGAAGACATAAAGACCAATACGCCGCATCCAGGAAACCCCTATACGCCGTATTCACAATATAGTAATAAAATATTCTGGAAGATATCAAACGTCGTCCTTACTCTAAGAAATCCCCAATACGCCGTATCCCACATGGATGGATACGGCGTATCGAACCGACTACCAGACCCTATATATACAGACTACCCTAAACTCAATTTTAATCATGTAAGTGAATCCCTAAACCACCAAGTCGACCAAGAGATGATTAGAAGAGCATAGAAGGTCAGAAAAGAGCCTCAAGATCATAGGAAAACTCTTGTAATCTTCGTGCAACCGAATACGCGTTCGATCAAGGTTTCTTTACTTTAATCGTTCATATATCAAACCGTTGTTATTTTACAATGACTTCTGCTGATACCTTATAGGTTCCAGCCATATTTAAAAGATCTAATGTTTGGTTTGTTTATATCGACTGCTTAATTTATCGTTGATTGTTGTTTATGTTTATCAATTTATATTTGTTTACGTGCTTAATTATGCGACCTATCATTCAACTGGGTCTAGTCTAACATATTTAATGCGCTGCAACTTGGTGTTGTTTGGGCGTTAGGCTATGAGACCGGGATAGCTCTCCATATTGTAATTTAATATATCCTAAATCATAGGATCACAAATATTAACCTATCCTTGCCTTTAGTTTAGTGAGCTTAGTTGATCCATAAGGTGACCTTGGTATCAACGAGTATGTTCTTATTCCATTGGTAAGGACTCGGACAGTGGACTACTAGTATATAAAGAGCCATTAAGCAGTAAGTGGGTAAAGTCTCGATGAGCTAGGGTTTAGTAAGAGCACCATTACTTAGATCATAAGATAGATTAATAATCAATCAAATGAAGCTTTATGCGTATGCGTCAATTTAAGACCAAAATTAGGCGTGTCTAGGTCTTAGGAGGAAGTACCGCCTTAAGTCTAGGAATGATAATAGCCTTTGAGATAATACAATTCTTTGCACTTAATAAGACAGACCTGCGTTTTATCGGATTATCATGGTTGATACGTTTTCTACATAGTTCATAACCGGCTTCTCTATTGTTTGTTGTCTTCTTGTATGTGTTTATTGCTTTACTTGTCTTCAAAACCTTAGGTTAGATACACAAAACCTTGCCAGTCTCTCGGCAAAACCACTATCTTTTTTTCATTAGTTATAGTTTAACTTAGAAACCTAATACTGATAGAATAAGAATTAACGCGACTCGCTCTTAGTGATCTACTTACCAATGAAGCTACAATTGATTGGGTACACTACCCGTTAAAGTGTTGTTTTTAGGTATAGTCGACATAAAATAAATAGTAAAACTTGATACATAAATAACACCTACACAACGACACATCACTATCCCTACACCCACTCATATCATGAACTGACTCCATCTTCTCAATCCAACGGGTATACACTATAGCACCTCCCTTACCATCATACTCCTTTGGGTTACAAGCTAAGAATTCCTTATAAGTACAACCCCTACGGTCATTGCCTTCAGTGGCATTCCCAACATCACCCCGGATGTGGTCATTGACGGCATCGCCATTTTGATTCCTACCTACCCCTTGACCTCTAACTTGGTTGCCTACTTGGGCTACAATAGTGGGGAGTAAATTCTGCAACTGTTGTGCAATGATGGTGGAGAAGTCAGGGACTCCGTCAACACCACCATTCACCTCACTACCCTGACCACCTACTTGGCCACCCGGACCATCATTCCTACCATCACCCTGATCACCAGAACGACCTCTAGTCCTACCACCACCTCTACCGGCTCGTTCCACTCGTTCCCCTCCTCGGTGTGCGGCAGCATACCGCCAAACACTTCGTGTCCTTCAATCGTAGCGGAATTGATCTACACGAAGGAGACATAGCAACGTTAGGTAGGTGGGACGGTCAACACGCACATGATAGCCTAATATACTATATCACACAATCTACGGTCCTAAGGTGTCAACACCGATTTGTGTGGACGATAATACTAAATATGCGTGAGTCGTGATACGTTCATAATTACGTTGGCCACCGTATTTATACCCGTATCCTTTCCCAGTTGTACTTAGTATTAGGCTCACACATTTCAATGAATGACTTAACTAATACTATATACCATATAACCACATAAGCACGTATAAGCGGAACACCGCGCACATAGATCCTATGATGCAACTATATGCAGGTTCCTAGGTTATAGTCTAGGCCAAACCACCTAGTTCTCTATAACCTTGGCTCTGATTACCATTCTGTCACACCCCGTCATAGGCGGAAACACGGAAATGCGACATAATGATCAATCACAACACAAGATACAAAATAGAGAAATCTAAAATGCATTAATGAAAGTGTCACGACGATCATCAACCTCAATAACTTTGAGTGATGTCCCAAATCAAGAACACAACACATAGTTGCCAATTATTACAAACTTAAGCCCACGCAGGGGCTCATAAAATCTTATCTCCATCCACAAGTAAACCAAATCCAAAGCGTACATCAAATGCAAGACTTTTCAAACAAGATTCCTACGGGATTCTCTAAAGTCTGCTACAAGCACCATACTCTAACGATCATTAACTTCACCTGAAAATGATAATCGAAAATGTCAACAATAATGTTGGTGAGCTCATAGGTTTTGACTCAAAACCCAGTCGTTGGCAATAATATTCAATCAATTTGTTGGAAATTGTGCTCTATGACAATGAATATATGCAACCAACCCATGACATTAGCATCCCCGCAATTATGTACCAAGACCTAGAACCCCCGCTAGTCTTATTCCAGTGCGTACCAACGCTCTTAGGGTCGCAACCTCGATGACATGCCACACCTAAGGCCTACCAGCTGGAGCGATTAGGGTGAAGAACACAACCCTTGCATGCCAAACACAGTACATGCAAGTAAGATCACATTACACATATTCACATAGCAGTCATAAGCACATAAGATGTCCCAAAAATGAAACCACGTTTTGCACAGTTCAGAAGAAAAACAGTTCAAATCACATTTGAGTATCATTTTTCCCTAAAGGAAAAACAGTAAAAAGTGGGGCTACGAGAACTCACCTTAAGCAACAGTCTCCAATAGCAAACTCAAATCACAAGCAATGCAACGATGTCCACACACGACCTAGTCCAGTTAATGTCCCATTTTAAATCATTCATTTCCAAACAAATTTTCCCTGTTTTGATGCGTAGAGGTTAGATGCGTTGTACGATTATCTTAAACGTTTTAGTGGTGTGATGGTTGTCGACATGACTCCATAATACCATATCAAACCCATATCTGAGTACAACATACTTATGTTCATACCATTTAGCAAAATAGATAAGTAATATAAGTAAATATTTATAATAAATAATTATAAATATACTTCAATAGGTCCATTTGCTACACTTAGTTACCATAAATATATCGTTTATAATATACGAAATAGATCGTTTATGTTTACTAAACATTTTGGAAAAGTTTCGAGAAAAATTATATTTTTCGTCTTTTAGTCGACTTATTAAAATAATATTTTATTATTAAAAATAAAATTTACGTTTTAAGTAAAAATTCTAAGTAAAGAATTTTTACAAAATTTCAGCATGACCCGTACGTTTATATGATGTTTTCCCATGGTTATCAAACTTTATTTTCAAACAATTTCAACATTTGGACACTTTTTGAACCAATTTCTAAAAATCACTTTTCACCATGTTTACCAAGATACTTTCTCAAAACGACCTTTCATATTATTTCACAACTACTTTTCACTTCCCAAAAGCTCGCCAAAACTCCCAAAATAACTAGTTAATGCTTATTGGGCTTTAAGGCCCAATAAAGGTCCATTAGACTTTTAATGTATCCAAAATACGTTCTAAGCCCAAAACCAAGGCCCAATAGTGTATATAAGCTCAAACCAATAAGTAAATAAGTTATCTGGACCACAATAAGCCATCAATAAGCCACAACTTATGGATTACTTATTGGGCCGTGAGCCCTTATGCTCAAAAATATATCTACTAAGCTTAAAAATAAGCTAATAAGCTACGTATCGCATTTGGTTACCACCATAAGCTATAATATAAGTCCACGAAAATACGGCATACTAGGATAATAACCAAAAATACCCTTCTTGTATTTCCTAAAGATGTCGTGAGCTAATAAGCTCAAAATAAGCTATTCGAACCAATCAGATAAGCCACAATAAGCTATATACAAAATAAGCCACATAGAAAATATATGTTTTTCAACCATCACGACCACAATATCAAAACTAACAAAACCTTATATTTTCCCCTTTTTATTTTCAAACCAAACGTACCCTAAACATATTTTTGCAAGTTTTTTGCTTTCGATTTTTAATGATCGGGCCGTACAACTAACATCTATGCATCACTAGCAACCCAAAAGTACAAGTTACAAATAAATTTGAAAGACTTACAAAAATAGTCTTCAAAATAAATTTCGACGCAAACCGGACAACCCAAACGTTGTTTAAATGACTACCCGGACACTAGAATCAACCCAAA
>BQNB010009867.1:74601-84711 GCA_026074375.1 Tanacetum coccineum
AACTTTCAAACACTTATATTGTTTAGGAAAATTTCATGCAAAAAGAAGGTAACAGAAAGAATCTTAAATGTATAAACTGATTCATTTAACCTTACAAGTCTAGCTGTATTAGGATTGTGGGGAATTGTGAACCAAGAGAACTTACAAATCCAAAACCTCCCACTTTAAACATCTTGGCAGTTCTGATGAAGCTTTTGCAGTACCGAGCAAGAAATACTTTGGCTATAGGAACTTCAAGAAAGATGGTAGCAATTTTGCCACTATTTAAGGCCTCAGCGTATCTATGAGTTGAGTTATAGCTATTTATTGACTAACGAATCATTGCAGTATCCGACAGTTGCATTCATGTTCCTGAGCATCTCAACAGTGGTTATCGTTGGCTCAAGCCTTTGAGCCGTGAGCATGCGCGAACCTAGCCGTGTAGCTCTGTGATGATTAGCGTCACAAAGAGCCACACAACCACTGGCAGTCATCGGCAACAGTAGTGATAGCTTCCATGAATTCCTTGGTACAAGATCTAGCAATGGCACCCAAGTTGTTCCCTAAATCTGTATCATAAAAAAATAGATTAAAACATATTCTGTTAAAATTAAGCATAAGGGTCATTTGAAAAGTTTAATTTGTGTAGTTACTCACCAGCCTTGGTCATTCCAACTCCGCTAGAGGGATAACAAAATTACATGGTTTGAAAGCAAAGAAACCCAACTACGAATTTCTATATTACTTGAAATAGTGGAATAAAAATATTGTATGAAGTTTGCAAATACAGAAGTATGGTCTCCCGCAAATTTGTTGTCCCAGTTGGATTCTGTAGCGGGTTGGTTCCATTCTCTATGCCGTATTGCATACTTTATGTACCACCTCTCTTCGTTCATTATAAATACCAGCTTAAACAGCTAAAACAGACTAATATATAGCATGAATCCAATAAATACCAGATAAAAAGCACCGAATCTCCAGCGACAAGACTCTTTGCGCTAACAAACACGCTCCATCATGTGGTAAGAAGATGACTTTCGAGCTGCCCTGCATCTGACGAGTTCCAGATCTCCTTGATATACAATTTAGGGTTTTAAAAAGAAGTCGTGGTCCATATCAGATATACAATTTAGGATTTTGAAAATATCAAATATAATTATAGTGTAATCTTGATATGCTATTGATAAATTTTTTTAGACCATATATTAATAATGTTTTGCAAAGTAAAACACAAATTACCTCTTGGCTTAGTTGGTTAACATGATTGGATATTAACTATAGGTCACAAGTTCAAACCTTGCTATTGCCAATATTTTTAGAAAAAATTCAAAATTTAATGCAAAAATAAGTAAAAATCCGAAAATTCAAAATTAAAGGCAAAAAAAATTATAAATTCAAAAATTATTTAAAATTAGTGTCTTGTATGTGCCATGTCATCGTTGTTTGCGTCATGTCATCATTGAGGTGGCGTTGAGTCACTATTTCATATTAATCCAGTCATAGTTAGCCCTATATATAAGTTTTATATATATATATATATATATATATATATATATATATATATATATATATATTATATATATTATTATATATATATATATATATATATGTGTGTGATGTGTTGTGTTGTATTGTGTGTGTGTGATGTGTGTGTGTATATGTATTATATGTATATGTATATGTGTAAATGTATATATAATATATTCCTTATATAATCTACAGATTCACACCACTCGTATTTAGCATATATAATATATATATATATATATATATATATATATATATATATATATATATATATATATATATATATATATATATTTGTGTTCATGTGGTGAACACTTTAAAATAGACTATAATAGGCACCAATTGGAATTTAGCATATGTCATTTATCTCCACATTAAATAAAATTGGAAAAAAAATCAAACAAACTAACTAATAAATTAAAAGGGCAAAACTGGTATTTATCTTTTCTATTATTTCCTTCACAATACCAGATTTCTAGTTATTTCATCCATCACTCTCGTCTTTCTCTCTCATCATAAAAATACACTTATCTTTTCTCTAATGTCTGGATCCATCAACCCTAATATTCTTAGATCTCCTCAGAAAAACAATCGACCCTTTTTCTCTCCTTAAAAAACCACCGCCATGTCTATCAGATCTAAGAGGTCTACCATTCCACGGGTGACTGTCGTTATCCCGATGTCCTTCAAACCGCCGCCAGTCGCAACGGTTCTAAGAAACATCATATTAACCGCGACCGGGAATTCTGCCAGTTGAGTTTTTATTCCGGTCAAGCATCGAGTATTTCATGATTTCTAGTTGAGTTTTTTTCGATTATAAGGATGGCAAATAAATGATGTCAGTTGAGTATCAATTTTTAGAATTATAGTGTGTATTTAATTTTTTTAAATACATGTTCTTCGTTGATGGATTTTAAATCCAGATTCAACTTTAATTATGTGAGGTTTTTTTATGTCTCTTTGGTCGAAACCACATTCTATGATTGCTAGAGGTCATTATTAATATTTAATCATGGTGTATGTCAATGGAGCCCAAGACATGTCAATCTACGCATTTGATCTGGTTTACGTAATATTAGTGAGTAGTCAATAGGTCAACTATAATTTTATCCGTACAACTTTTGAATCGATATTTGTAGTTGTGTATCAATGAAACTCTTGCCCCAACTGCTCGTTGATATTTACCATTACCCCGTTATGTATCACCGATAAAGAGGGAGGAAACCTTTATTCTTTAAGGTTCGAAGCTAGTAGTTGGCATTGGGTTTATTGTTTAAGGTTTGATTTCCGGGAACTACTTTGACTTGAGATATTATAATTAGTTTACATTCTGCAATGTTCTCGAGTTGTTTGTTATATAATCATTTTGCATTTTAGGCTCTTTTTTTTCAATGTTCTCTTATTGTTTCTCATATATATTTGGGATATGAATCTCATATATAGTTTGTAATGTAAGCATCAGTATGAGTGGGTGTACTCATTTTCAAAATGTAAACATAATTATTTGTATGTCAAAAGTTTAGGTGATTCACTAAACATGTAGCAAAAAAGTTAATGTCACTACATATGTGTCATGAAAATAGTGTCACATATGTAGATTGTCGATAAAATATGTTAGGAGATTAAAATGTCACTATAAATGTATCAAAAAACTAAATGTTTCACAAGAAACGTGTCAAAAAATTTAGTGTTTCACTAAAAATGTATTGTGAAAAATTTAGTGTTTTCACTAAAAATGTATCGTCAAAAAATTTAGTGTTTCACTAAAAATGTATTGTCAAAAAATTTAGTTTTTCGCTAAAAATTTAGTGTGTCATTAAAAATGTGGCATAAAAATTAGTGTGGCACTACGAATGTTTAGTGTGTCACTACATATGTATCAAAAAATTTAACGTCACGCTACAAATATGTTAAACAAATTGGTGTGTCACTATATATGTTAAGAAATTTAGTTCGACTCCGAATGTGCCAAAACATTTAATGTGTCAATACATACTTATTACGAAAGTTATTGTGTCCTAAAAAAATATAAAATGTCAATTTGTGTATAAATTAAACTAAATGAAAAGCATTGAACATTAAGGCATAAGAAGCTGGAAACATATTTTAAATAATAATTTTTTTCTCTTAAACTAAAGCACTAAAATAATGATAAAAGAGTTTTATAGCTACAAGTTAGTGTATTAATTAATTATACATGGCTGGTTTTACGTTGGAATGGTGCTATTACAATGCCATTCATTTTCATGTTTATTACAATTATGCCATCAATGTAGCTATTATTTATTATCATCTATCATGATTGATCCAACGGTTCACATATGTATTTATTGTTTTTCACTTTAAGGTGTTCACCACAATAACGCCACCCTATATATATATACATACATATATATACATACATATATATACATACATATATATACATACATATATATATATATATATATATATATATATATATATATATATATATATATATAGGCTTCGGTTCCATTGAGAATGTTTTTATTTTGAGAAGATTGAGAAATCTACGTTTGAGCAAATTGATTCATATTTTTTGATTTGATTCACAAGTAAACATCATTTAATAGTGAATCAAATCTATAAATCATAAATTTGATTCACAAATCATTGTTAAAATTGAGTTATGGTAATGGTTCATTAAATTTGTATATATGATTCAGTATTATACTTATATCGCAAAATCGAGAGATTTTTAGTATTGATTCGAATTTTTTGTACACATTTTGGATTATAATCACATTAAAATAAGTTTTACGCTTGAAAAACTTGAATCAAAGTTAAAAATATATCAATTTTGAAAACCTTCTCAAAATAAAAACATTCTCAATTGATTCGGATTCTATATAAGTCAACAGACTGGTCAAAAGCAACCTAAGTCAAACAATCAACTAGAGGTCAACTAACACAAGGTCAATCAATAAGTCAAACTGAAATCATGTCTTATTTCGTAGGATAGCATATCAGTGTCATATTTTGCAAGATTTAGAAAATTTTGGGCAGAGTTTCTTTTCCTAAATATGACATATTTCGCACAAATAGGACATCTGTCATGTTTTGCAGAAATGTGGTAAACATATTTCGCAGAAATAGGGAGTGACATATTTCGCAAAACCTACCCTGAACATGTTTCGCACAAACTACCCTGAACATGTTTCGCACAAACTACCCTGAACATATTTCGCATGATAGGCACAAACATATTTTGCACAACTTGACTTGGACATATTTCGCATGATTCATATCAACTCAACACAAATTTTATTCACGTTTAATGTTTAAACCTTATTCACAACCATCAAGCATCATTCAAGAATCATATCAAAGCACAATTTAATCGAGATTTAACATTTTTATGGATCCCTACTCTTACCATATATATTTATATATTATATATATTTAGATGTATATATATATTATAGTATAATGTATATTATATGTATATAATATGTAGATATATATATTATATATATATTTTTATATCATATATGTAGGATATTAATAAATGAATATGAGGCCCAAAATGGGTGACATATGATTGCTATAAACACACAACGACCCATACCCATGCCATACTATTCCTAAAAGAACAAATTACTTTACTCTTAGATTGTACCTTTCGAAATATGTCAAACATGGGCAAAAGTGCAACAACAACATTTATATATAGTACATATGATTGTTGGAAGTACATATCTAACATCTCTGCCACATCCACAAACCTGCGAAAATTATCAAATATTGAAATTCTTAGTTAGAGCCTCTTTGTTTTCCTACATCGACACATCTATCAAAAAATGGAAACATACATAGAGAGAAACTAACCCGTCCGACAATATTGTCAAGTTCTTCTTGTGTATTCATTAGAGCATGGGGATTATTCAATAATAGACAAAGCATCCATGTAAGCATCACAATGGTTGTGTCCGCACTACGTGCAATTAAAATATGCAAAACGTAAACTACTTAACATATTTACATACGAAAAAGTAATTGATCAGCTAATATAATCTAGCAAACGTAACATACCATGTATGTAGACTTAATAGTAGTATATGCATCATATTCTGACCGACTCACCTAGCCATATGATCAACCCCCACCTGCAACAAATCTAAGTAAACATAAGCAGTGTGATGATGCCTGATTTTACAAAGTTATTACAAGAAAAAATATCAGGATCCAAATAGAAATGTGGAAAAGGTTTAAACGATACCATAGATAAATTACCATTGAAGTCAAATTTGAAGTACAATACAGTACGCATGTGTAGCAAATAAAAGGACAAAAACATGAATCATTGGTTTGGTTTTGTTTGCTGGTATGATGTTTCATCTTACTTTGGGATCTGTGTCTTTGAATCTTGTCAATCTTGATGTTCTTCTTAAGTCTGGTACTCCTAAAGATCGTAAATACGCTTGTACATACCAAACTCTGATTTAGTAGCACCAAATTTCTCATTATCAAATTTCTTAAGTTGCTATAGGAAAATTAACATTAGTATTGGTGTCATGTCTACTGGTCAAGTATTTGTTGCAATTTAAGGTGTTTATAAAAGCTGCAATCTAAAAAGTACTTCTAACGTGGTATTCTTCCAAGGGTTAACGGGCCTAGTCTGTGACTGTATACACCTTAAGCATATCAAACTAATCTTCATCTGTTGTATGCTTATATGCTATAATTGTATATCAACAAAATACTACTCATCGATATTGTTATAGAAAATAGGTTTATTAATGTTTCCTTCGTTTTAAATTCTGGCACCAAGTGGCTGGTTTCGAGTTTCGACTTAAACTACGCGTCACAAGTAATGTGAGTAGTAATGTAATAATGGCATAGTTTAATCATGGATGTTCAAAAGGTAGGCTTGTAAACTGGGTAAGGCTTACCCTGTTATCACAGTTTCACTTCTGGTTATCTGTACATATGAAAAGAAACACATTCAACACATCACAACCTTGCTTACTCATAAAGCAATAATTCTAAAAGGTAATACTATTCTTAGCAGCAAACATATTTTTATAGCTGTGAAGCTGCAAACAAAGTAAAACGTTGTCACTCCACGAAACTAAATGATGATATATGGTACGCAACAAACAACTTCCAAGACTTGACGAAATTCCGCATATTTATGACAGGGGTGTTTGTTTCGGCTTATATAGCTGCCTTATGGCTTATTTGGTTTTGAGCTTATGTTTCATCAGGTCACTTTTTGTGGCTTATTTTGGAACTTTGTGGCTTATATAAGCTTATGACATAACAAACTTATATAAGCCTAAAATTTTGCAAATAAGCCATAAAAAGTGAGCTTATGAAACATAAACCCAAACCAAATAAGCCATAAGCCGGAAGAAAATCAACATTTTCCAAATAAAAATCAGTTCAACTCTTAACTACAAAACCCAGGCACATAAATTCATAAATTTCAATCGGCAAAGACACCATCATCTCTTGAAATAAGCTACCTGAAATATCAAAACACTCAAATCATATTAAAATAACATAAAAATTAAAATTTTATGCATAATAAAACCGATGTTTCATATTAAAATAGTTAATTCAACAACCAAATACGAAAAATCAAATTTTTACATAAAAAGCAATAAATGGTTTGTTTATTACCTTGAGAATTTGATATCGTTTCTTTGACATCCAAATCTTCAGAGGCAAAAAAGATGAAGAACCGATGGCTGAGAATGAAGCCGTAGTATCTGTGGGGTGAACAGAGAAGATGGTTCGAGAATCTGTGTTATCAACAGGGCCGACGAATGAATTTGGAGGCCTTGAGCGATAATTAAAAAGGGGCCCCATCAATACAAATAAAACTTAAAGGTGTGTAAAAGGTATTCATTAATAACAATTGTGTTATAATGAGGCTGCTTAATGACGTTTTATTTATTATGCTAAGAGGGGTTGTATTTAATTAATGAGATTTCAATTCAATCGGATGTATAACATAAATACACAAACGTAACTACAAAAGTTTAGATTGTAAGGCCCCTTAATTTTGAAGGCCCTGTGCAGCCGCCCCACTCGTACAGGGTAATCTCCGCTTCTAGTTATCAAACTACTCCCTCAGATAAAAAGAAAAGAAAAAGGGCCGGAAGATGATTGCCAACCGGAGCAAAAAAAAACGCTGAGAGCCCACGTACCAAAACTACGTCGTTTTACTCCAATTTTAATATATACAATAATTAGCTTTTCTTCATATGTAACTTGAAAAAGCCTTACAAATCATGAACAATCAATGACGAAAACCATAAAATCAAGCGCTCACAAACACACCAATTAAAACCCAAAAACATGTCAACTAAAACCCTACTATCATCAGCATTCAAGAAATCAATCGCCAAACCCAAAACCCCACAAAACCCAGACCAACAAACAGCTAATCTCATTTCAAAAACCTTAAAAACATCTCAAACATTCGACCAAACACAATCCTTAAACCCCAACATCATAAACCTCGTACTATCAAACACACAAATCCCACCTCAAACATGTCTCACTTTCTTTAATCACATCAAAAAAACCTTAAACATCGTAGAACCCTACATTTCACTTTCTTGTCGTCTTTATAAAACAAAAGATTTTGACCCGGCTAAAAATGTACTAATTCAGTTAGCTAATAATAAAGATATTGAACAACCGGTTAAAAAGATTACATCTTTTGTTGATAAGAATTATGGGTTTGATGTTAATAAGGTTGTTGTTGTTAGGAAAATGTTTGATACTTTGTTTCGTGTTTACGCCGAAAATGAGAGGTTTAGTGAGAGTTTAGAGGTTTTTGAGTATATGAAAAGTAATGGGTTTAGTAAGATTGATGAGAGGTCTTGTATGGTTTTTTTGTTGTCTGCGAAAAGATGCGGAAAGTATGAGTTGTTGTGGGAGTTTTTTAGGAGGATGGTTGATTCGGGCGTTGCGGTTACGGTTTATTCGATGACAATGGCGGTTTCAGCTTTGTGTAAAGCTGGTGAGGTGAGTAAGGGGAGGGAGTTGGTGAGTGAGATGAGTGAGAGAGGGGTTAAACCGAATGTGAATACTTATAATACTTTGATTGATGGTTATATTAAGAAATTGGAGTTTAGTGAAGTGGAGGGGGTACTTGATTCGATGAGGAGGGATGGGGTTTGCTATAATGTGGCTACTTATACGCTTTTGATAGAGTTTTATTCGTTGTTGGGACGTATTGAGGATGCAGAGAAGGTGTTTGATGAAATGCTTGTGAAGGGGATAGTTGCTGATATTTATGTGTTTACTTCTATGATTAGTTGTAATTGTAAAGCGGGGAGGATGAGAAGGGCATTTGAGTTGTTTGATGAGTTGACTGAGAGAGGTATTGTTCCAAATGTGCATACTTATGGGGTGTTGTTGAATGGCGTGTGTAAAGCGGGCGAGATGAAAGCTGCAGAAGTGTTGTTGGTTGAGATGCAGAGTAAAGGTCTTGATTTGAATGATGTTATAATTAATACATTGATGGATGGTTATTGTAAAACTGAAAATGTTGATGACGCGATTAAGTTGCAGACTATGATGGAAAAAAAAGGGTTTGTGCCTAGTGTTGTTTCGTACAATACCATTGCTAGTGGTTTGTGTAAAGCGAATAGGCACGAGGAAGCAAAGACATTGTTGTTTACTATGGCGGACGGAGGTGTGGTTCCAAACATGCTAAGTTATACGACATTGATTGATATATTTTGTAAGCAAGGAGAGTTTATTGAAGCTAGACGGACGTTTAGAGAGATGGAGAGTAAAGGGGAGAAACCGAATGTTGTGACGTATAATGCTTTTATTGACGGGTATTGTAAGAAAGGGTTGATGAAGGAAGCTTATAGGGTAAGAACTGAAATGGAAGAGAAAGGTGTAACTCCAGATCTTTACACTTTCACTAGTTTAGTACATGGGGAATGTATGGCGGGTAGAGTAGATGAAGCGAAGAAGTTGTTTGATGAGATGCCTCAAAGAGGCTTGGCTCGAAACGTGATAAGTTATACAGCTATGATTGCTGGTTTGTCAAAGGAAGGAAGATCAGAAGAAGCTTTTAGGCTGTATGATGAGATGAAAAGCGAGGGTATTTCGCCTGACGACACCATGTACTCTTCTCTCGTCGGGAGTCTGCATACTGTTAAGTGTTAATTACCAAAAGAATTGTATCATAGATGTATTCATTTGAATAATAAATTAAGATTCATTTTCCATATGAATGATTTTGTCAATTCCCAGTAAAGCTAGTAGATGTTTATTAGGGTTAAATTTGTTGGATACTGATCCACGGCATGAACATAACAATATAAGTAAATTCTACTCCGAAAGGATATGTCAGTATAAATTTCTACCAAGAAAGATCAACGGAATAAAAAACATTGCTAAATCTGCTGCATATCAAAGAATGGAAAGTCTAAAATCCAAATTTAGTACAGCAAACAACATAATTCACTTGTTCTAAAAAACGACATAAGCCACATGCTTATCTTTTCAATCGAGATGCGCCTGGCCCTTGTTTTAAAACTTCCACCACTTTTTCTTCTTCTTGTTCTGCTTCTCTTTTTCAGATGGAGGCATCTCTGTTAAGATCGCAAT
>BQNB010009868.1:9312-85604 GCA_026074375.1 Tanacetum coccineum
TTTCCTACCGACTTTGTTGTTGTTGATTTTGATGCCGATCCTCGGGTTCCCCTCATTCTCGGGAGATCCTTCTTGAGGACCGGTCGTGCTTTAATTGATGTTTATAGAGAAGAAATAATCCTTCGGGTTAATGATAAAGCGGTAAGTTTTAATCTCAATCAAACTATGAGATACTCCTCTACATATGATGATATGTTAGCAAACCGAATTGACGTCATTAACGTTGTAGTCTCAACACCTTCAACAACTTTTGTTATTTGAGGTGCATTACCATTCTCTATGACTTCCCATAGAGAATAGTCAACCATCTAGATTACTGTTCCATCCTCATCCTCCAAAGCTCATACTCACTTGGTTTGAGAATAGGCACTTTTGATGCAGCCACCATATGTACTGAGTCTTGATCCATCTCTTTGTAACAAACAGACCTTATGTGTAAAGCAGTTTCTTCTTATTCAAAGCTTCTCAACAAGCTCTGATACCAATTGTTGATCCCACTTGAATAGATCTTGAATTCCTTAGCTTGTGTAAGGTTTAGTTATGCAAGATAAATCCAACACAACTATAGTAGAAACTTTGTAAAGTATATCAAAGATTGTGCGGAATCTAATCTTTAATCAATAAGAATAATTCTTAATGTAACAGTAACACAAGAATAATATAATTCAACAATAAAAGCTCTAATATTATTATTACAAATAATACGAATACTCTCCTACTATTAGGGTTACAAAACCTTGAAGCTATGAACAACTCTATGAATGACTCATTTTTGTAAAATTTGTGATGATGATGAATACAAAACTCTATGCCATAGGACTTCCTTTTATACACCTAGGAGTCTTAGTCGACTTACAGTATATTCTTAAAACTTAGAATATTTTCAAAGATCTATTCTATAAATAACAATTCTTATCAACTAAGTAATCTTGATCTCCAAGAAATCTTGATACTTTCTCTGATAAATCTTTGATCTCTTCTCTATCAGCATAAACTCTTCCAGCAGTTGTAATCTTTCAGCAGTAGTAACTTTCATACCAGCAACATTAACTTTCAACACCAACAGTAGTAACTTTTGAGCAGCATTAACTGTGTACAAGCAGTATTAACTACTTAGAAAGTTTTCTTCAATCTTCATCAGCAGTACTAAGTTACACTAGCAGTAGTAACTTACACTAGCAGTAGTAACTTACACTAGCAGTAGAAACTAGCAGTACTAACTACTTAGCATATTTTTCATTAAGATTGCTAACAGCACTAATTTATGCTTAGCAGCAGTAACACAAACCTTACCAGCAGTAACTCTAAGATCATCAAGAAGTCTTTTAATCCCAACAAACATACTAAAATCCAAATGGACCCAACCTACATTCGAGCTTGAGCCTTTATATCTTTGATGTGTCGTTGTGTGGTGTATATTTTTATGATTCAAGTTTTAAATTTATATTTTGCCAACTTAACCAAAAACAACACTTTAACGGGCAGTGTACCCGGTTGGTGGTAGATTCGTGGTAAGTAGGGTGTCGAACACTTGAAGCAAGGTTAAATCTCTCAATTTATTTATATTTTGGTTATCTAATCTAAGTCAAACCTATGATAATCCTATGTTAGTTCTAATCTTAATTCTAACAGGTAAAGGGGGTTTCAGCCTAAGAGACTGGCACGGGTTTGGTGGTGACTACAATCAATTCAAGACACTTTAGCCCACGCAAGCAAATTAACAGAAGGTAAAAGGGCGGTCGAGCCTTATAATAGAAAACTGTATTAGCCATCATTAATCCGATTAGAAGTTGGTTTGTTTATTTAGTGCAATGATTACTTATCTCGAAGAGGCATATCAATCTTTGACTTAGGCGGGACTTCATCTTAAGACCTAGACACATTAATTCTGTCACAATTAAAGCATCCACATAAAGCATCCTTATTTGCTAATTATAATCTATCTTAGGGATTAAAGCAATGTTGATCTTGTTTAGCTCATAGAGACTTTACCCACTTACTGCTTAATGGCGATTTATACTCTAGTAGTCCACTTGTCCAACTATCCAATGGAATTAGAACATTATTTGTTGAATTATCTAGATTCACGATGTGTCGTTGTGTGGTGTATATTTTTATGATTCAAGTTTTAAATTTATATTTTGCTGACTTAAAAAAAACAACACTTTAACGGGCAGTGTACCCGGTCGATGGTAGATTCGTGGTAAGTAGGGTGTCAAACACTTGAAGCGAGTTTAAATCTCTCAATTTATTTATATTTTGGTTATCTAATCTAAGTCAAACCTATGCTAATCCTATGTTAGTTCTGATCCTAATTCTAACAGGTAAAGGGGGTTTTCAGCCTGAGAGACTGGCACGGGTTTGGTGGTGACTACAATCAATTCAAGACACTTTAGCCCAAGGAAGCAAATTAACAGAAGGTAAAAGAGCGGTCAAGCCTTATAATAGAAAACTGTATTATCCATCATTTATCCGATTAGAAGTTGGTTTGTTTATTCAGTACAATGACTATTTATCTTGAAGAGGCGTATCGTTCTTAGACTTAGGCGGGACTTCATCCTAAGACCTAGACACATTAATTCTGTCACAATTAAAGCATCCGCATAAAGCATCCTTATTTGCTGATTATAATCTATCTTAGGGATTAAAGCAATGGTAATCTTGTTAAACCCTAGCTCATAGAGACTTTACCCACTTACCGCTTAATGGCAATTTATACTCTAGTAGTCCACTTGTCCCAACTAACCATGGAAAACAGAATATTAATTATTGAATTTACTAGAATTATTACATACTAGTCAACATGTTTCAATAAAACCAAAGTCCATAATCCGGATTAAACCTAGTTTAAAGCCATAAAGCGTATACTTAGCACGGATTTAGAAGGACAATACTTGTGATCCTATGATTCTAGATGTATAAATCACTATATGGAGAGCTATCCCGACATCTAGATTACTTGGTCCGTATCACTAGATCCAGTTGAATGATATGTCGCATACAAAAGCACATAAACAAGTATATTTGATAAACATAAACAAGCATACATCGATAAATTAAGAAATCAAGATATAAACAAAACCAAACATTCAGATCTTCATAATAATGGCTAATACCCGATGGTATTAGCCTTCAAACATCATAATTAATACAAGAGTAATGGCTTACCCAAGGTAAACTAACTGAGTTAACGAATGATACCAAAAACTGAATGATTACAAAAGTATAAGAAATTACACGTTGTCTCCTATGGATTGGAATGCTTCGCAAGACATCCTCTGCTCTTTTTCTCCTCTGAAAATCGACTTTTGTCATTTAGGTATCAAGAATATGATTTAGCACACTTAAAACTCGTTTTTGAGTTTTGTATTTTAATGAGGTGTCATTTTATACACTTTTTCGGGGTCGTTTAACCTCCTAAATCGTGCATTTAGGCCCAAAATAGGTACTTAATTGTTCCTTTTTAGGTATTTCTCATTTGGAAGGCATTTGGAAGAATTACACGTAACTTTGGCTCATTTAGAGAAGAAACGGACAAGACTACAGACCTACACCAACATCTATCAAGAATTTCTCTATAGTGGCTGGAGACGGCGTCACAAATATAACTTGACGCCGTCACCACGAAGATCAAGACAGCGTCACCATATTCTAAGACGGCGTCAGAGCATACGACCTAACCTATTATCTAGAATATTCTCTTTTATGACGGCGTCACGATTAAAACGCGACGCAGTCACTGTGTTTTTCCTATACATACAAACCCGAATTTAGGGTTTTGAGTGTGTAACTTTAGAATAAAAAGAGGGTACGAACCCTAGTTCGTTTAGCAGCTGTTAAGGACATTTTTAAGGCCTAAAAACCCTATTGTACTTCCTCCAACTCATGTTTTAATCAAGTAAGGTTTATTTAATCATTCAATATGTCTATGTGTTGTTTGATCTATTTATATTCTTGCTTTGTCTATAACATGCTTGGCTAAACCTCCTATTGTGTTTATTTATGATTGTATGAAACCTTGAATGTAGATCTTAGTGGTGTTGCTTCTTGTGATGGATGTGCATGTTAGGTCATAGAAAACCAGCTTTTGTCTACATCGCTGTTAATATGTCTAAACGTGATTGTAGTCTTCATACTACCTTGCCCCCTAATATGGTTTATCCACTTTTAATATATTTTACATGCACTTAGTGAGCTCCTAGGGGCCATGTAATAGTCTTCATATTACCTTACGTGTGCGTCGCTCTAGCGGAATACTAAGTAGATGTTACGTGTGCGTCGCTCTAGTAAATTACTAAGTAGATGGCGGGTTCGTGTAATTCGTTTATGAATTAGGAAATAGTTACACAGATCATCACAAGGGTGAAAAGGCAACAACACTAGGAGAAGCAATCTAGGGAGTAATATATGATTAAATAAACATAGTCTTTTATCTTATTGTTATCCCCATTAGTGTAGATTTATATTTAGTTAATAGTTAAAATCAACCACCTCTCCAATTATATGATTTACTTGCTTTCCATAAAATACAAAAATACAAAAATAATCTTCTCTCAACCCTTAGAATTCTGTTAGACCGTGATCAAGCATTTCCAACCTATTCCTCGACTGAACGATAACAACCGCCCGAGTCTTGCCTATACTACTACTACAACGATCAGGTGCTCTGCCTGGGGAGTTGTAAAACTTCTTTTAGAAGTCCTACGACGACCGCATCAAGTTTTTGGCGCCGCCGCCTGGGGAATAGTTAGGTTTTGATCATAGTTTAGCTTATTTCTACTTGCTTGAATCCTTTCAATTGAGACTTTAATTCTGCATATTAGCTTTCTTGTAGTCTATCTTTTTCTTTGTGCCCTTTGTTCCTAACATTTGTAAATTTGTAAATTATAATGAATAGGTATGGTTACTCTTGCGTAGGTAGGTTTGATGTATTCTTCTGTAATCAACTCTTGGTGTTCCAACAACATCAAGATGAATCTCTCTACGATTCGTGGACTCGTTTCAAAGACATAATCCGAAAAGTCCCGAATCATGGCCTTAGTATATGGACCCTAATTGAAATCTTTCTTAAACATCTCGACTCGTTATCCTGGCATATCATCAATTTGACAGCAGAAGGATGGGAGCAAGGTATGCCATAGAGGATTGTGCCCAATATGATAAAAAAAAATGTAGCAACCCAACAAGCGCTATTTCTGATGAAACAATAGCAAATCCAAATGCTCAAATAGTTAGGGATGATATGGTTAGGGTACAGATACCTAGGTGCATGGTATGGTTAGATTATGATGAGCATGTAGATAGCCTAAGTACAATGGATAATGAGGTAGGAGTTACAAGCCCTGAGAGTACCACACAAACCTTACCGTCATTTGAGGAATACACACCGCCAGTGACTTACCCGAAAGAAGTAGAAAAGACTTTAGGAACCCCGATAGAGGTAGAACCTTTGAACAAAACAAAACTGGAGGAAGTATGCTTGAATTGTAACCACAACACTCCTTTTAGTTCTAGGGAAGTTCCTAGTTTTCATGGACCGGAGCCTCAACCTTTACTCAATAGTCCATCCTTAGATGTAAGTCTAGGAGACGTAACAGGCCCTGAACCACCCATCAAACCACATAGTCCAGATAGTTCTAGGATAAAGGTAGTAGATTATTTAACAACTCAAACACCGCCTTCATCTCACGTGGAAAATTCCCATCCTAAGGGTGTGTACAGTTATTATAACCCGGGTATAGATGACCTTAAGAGACATTATGGATTTAAACTGGGTTTATTAGGAAAAAGTGTATCCCTAGGTGTTGATATTTCAAATTGGGAGATGTTTGATGATGATTAGGGATTAGAATCTAAGGAATTTTCTCTTCTATGAGAAGAACTTAGTTTATTTGATAGGCCAAATGAAGCAGAGAGAGGTAGAATTCTAGAAGCACACCGTTTAGAGTCTATTCTTTAACAAAAAATTTCTCAACGTATGGCTCCTTCTCATCATGATGGTATGTACCATTACTATCACCCGCACTTGAACTCAAGTGTAGGGGAACCCTCCCCTTTATCTGTTAAATAATGGTAGAGTCAGGCTCGTGACTCGAACAAAAATAAACGCTTTTTAGGAGGCAACCCAATTTTACTTTTCCCACACATTAGGAGTGTCATGTGTATTATTCTTTTCATTTTATTCTATCATGTTTGAACACTAATCTTGTAATCATGCTTTGTTTTGTTTTTAACCTTGTCTTAATTTTGATCAAAGGTATTTTGAAAATAATAAGTGTAGGGGAATCTATCCGGTTTTTGAACTAAGTTCAAGCATGTTAAATAATTTGTTTAGATTAATTCACGTCATTTGATTGAATTGTTAAATCACAGGTTTTATGCAGCCTTTTTGTACAGGAATTAACTTTTGGAATCAAGTGCAGGAAATTTTTTATCAAAAACAAAAATTTTGTTTTCACAGAACGTGGAGACGGCGTCACGATTTACACGCGACGCCGTCAGTACGACACCTGTGACGGGGTCACGTAAACCCTGACGACGTCAAACGCCCAGGTCAAGAAAACTTAAAATTTTTAATTATTTTTGAAAATGAATCTTGCATAACATTTAATATATGTATTCTTCTACTATAAACCTGCAAAAACCTTCTGAGTTTAACAATTCTCTCATCCTATCTTTACTGTTTTATCGAGTCGAACCCTAAATTCATATTGTATATTGGTAAAATTACACATTTTATGCTTGGTATAGTTGTCTTTGTCTTTGATTACAGGTTATATTTGATGAGAAGAAGCTTGGAAGTTCTTAGGAAGTTTCATTGGATGATTATCGGAGGACGATTTAACCAGTTATCGCATGTTTCTTATCTATTATTGAGTAAACCAGGGGAGTACTAGTTTCTTTTTCTTGTTTTTTTCCCTTTATTCTTTCTTACGGGTACTTCTAGAGAATATTGGGGACAATGTTCAACTTAAGTGTAGGGGGAAAATAAGCCTTAGAAACTATTCTTTCATTTGCCCTTTGCTTTGTCCTTAAAATGATGGGTAATATATCGAAACATAGCATAAGAGGTGATTTTTACCTAAATTTAAATGTTTTTAACCCAAATTTAAATTTTTTTTATGACACTTACCGGACGAAAAACCGTATTATTTAATAGCGTCTCATGGAATAGGATGTATATGATAGCACAAAAACCCTCAGAATTCCACCCTAAAAATTGTGAGGGTTCGCTTTAGATCTATTGGAATTTTGAGTATCTATTATTGGATACTAAGAATTAATTTATACCTTTAGCTTTATCGAGTTAAGGAGTGAGCAATCATGTGTATTTATTCCGTCGTTACAGATGTGTATATGTGGTTTTGTCGCTTTTTCTAGAGCATTGGTATCGGTATTAAACTATATGAGTGTACCGATAATATATTAAATTCTAGAACTTGTTTTTGTGATGCATTCTGAGACCGCATAGTAAGTATTAGGATTTGCTAGATAAGAGGCACTAGGATTAAACCCATGTTTTTAAACCTGAAATCGTTATGATGGTACTCACCGTCATTTAACTATCCCATTCACCCATGCCATGCACTCTATTTTTTAGTGCGAGATACCCTAGTACAACCCTCTGAGCCTATCCTTTTTCACGGTTCTCGTAATTTTCTGGTTAATCCGGACTATTAATGAAGAGCATTGTCACCCTTAAACCAATTGTTACACCCAAATTCGCCTTAAGCTACTTGTATGCACTCGCTTTTAGTACCATTATTGTTTAAACCAAGTTAATTATTTGAGTACAGGTTGCTAGTCCTATCCTTGAATAATATCGTTTTGGGGACGATTAGGATTCATGATAGTATTTATTTCGCGGAAATGAATGGGGAAGGGAAAAGTTAAATCAATACCCCCATATATTTGTAGATGATCTCCATTGTTTATTTTGATCCAACTTAAATTGGGTCATTAGTTAGAAAATCGGGTCATTAGTTAGATTGTAAATATCGAGCATGTAAAAGCTCAAGTGTAGAGGTACGTGTTATAAACCCCATGTTATGATGTATTATGTTATTCAAAAAAAGGAGATTGATGTAGATTTGCGTAGAGTTTGTATATCTTCGTCCGAGTCTTGGCTTAGCAACCAAACCAACGTGTATTCATGTAAATAAATAGCTAACCTTTCCACTCTAAATTCACCCAAAGCCACCCAAATGTATCCCATCCGTTTCTGTTTCCATTATATGTTATCTTACACCTATACCGACAACCCTTTAAAAGACCTCTTAGATAGTAATGAATAATGCTTGCACCTAGCGGTGGAGGTTAGATCCTTTTCCATGCCTATGGTAATTTATATGCTATGACAGGTAATGAGTGTTGATTTTCCGTTTCCCTCATTATGTTATAATTTATTATACAACCAAGTGAAAGAGAGAATCCCAAACACTTATGTGAGGTGCTAGTATATACTTTCCGTGCTTTTAATTACAAGGTCTAGAAGGTTGTGTTGTAAAATACTTTTAAAGAGTAGGTAAAAATGACCCTCATATTGTTATTGTCTAGGTAGAAAAGCCCATTTGCTTGAGGATAAACAAAACCCCAAGTGTAGGGGTATTTGATGAGGTGTTATTTATACACTTTTTTTGGGGTCGTTTAACCCCTTAAATCGTGCATTTATGCCCAAAATAGGTACTTAATCGTTCCTTTTCAGGTATTCAGCATTTAGAAGGCATTTGGAGGAAATACACGTGACTTGGGCTCATTTGGAGAAGAAACGGACAAGACTACGGACCTACACCAACATCTATCAAGAATTTCTCTATAGTGGCTGGAGACGGCGTCACAAATACAACGTGACACCGTCACCACGAAGATCCAGACGACGTCACCATAATCCAAGACAGCGTCAGAGCATACGACCCAACCCATTATCTAGAATATTCTTTTTCATGACGGCGTCACAATTAAAACACGACGCCTTCACAGCGTTTTTCATATATATACAAACCCGAATTTAGGGTTTTGAGTGTGTAACTTTAGAATAAAAAGAGGGTACAAACCCTAGTTCCTTTAGCAGCTGTTGGGGACGATTTTAGGGCTTAAAAACCCTATTGTACTTCCTCCAACTCATGTTTTAATCAAGTGAGGTTTATTTAATCATTCAATATGTCTATGTGTTGTTTGATCTATTTATTTTCTTGCTTTGTCTATAACATGCTTGGCTAAACCTCTTATTGTGTTTATTTATGATTGTATGAAACCTTGAATGTAGATCTTAGTGGTCTTGCTTCTTGTGATGGATGTGCATGTTAGGTCTTAGAAAACCAGCTTTTATCTGCAACCTGTTTGATTATGGTCTAAACGTGATTATGTAAAAAAAAAAAAAAAAAAAATGAAAAAAAAAAAAAAAATGGATACCATCATTGAAAAAGACTCATACTACCTTGCCCCCTAATATGGTTGATCCACTTTTAATATATTTCACATGCACTTAGTGAGCTCCTAGGGGCCATGTAATAGTCTTCATACTACCTTACGTGTGCGTCGCTCTAGCAGAATACTAAGTAGACGGCGGGTTCGTGTAATTCATTCATGACTTAGGAAATAGTTACACAGATCATCACAAGGGTGACAAGGCAACAACACTAGGAGAAACAATCTAGGGAGTAATACATGTTTAAATAAACACAGTCTTTCATCTTATTGTTATCACCATTAGCGTAGATTTATATTTAGTTAATAGTTAAAATCAACCACCTCTCCAATTATATGATTTACTTGCTTTCCATAAAATACAAAAATACAAAAATAATCTTCTCTCAACCTTTAGAATTCTGTTAGACCATGATTAAGCCTTCCCAACCTATTCCTCGAGTGAACGATAACAACCCCCCGAGTCTTGCCTATACTACTACTACAACGATCAGGTGCTCTGCCTGAGGAGTTGTAAAACTTCTTATAGAAGTCCTACGACGACCGCATCATATTTATAGGGTCTGGAGTCAGTGTCGATACGGCGTATCCAAGGTATTGGATACGGCGTATTAGGGTTTCTTGGAGTAGGGACCACATTTGATATCTTCCAGAATATTCACATACTATATCTTTAATACGGCGTATTGGTCTTCTCTGGATATGGCATATTGAACATGTTTCCTTTGTGGTCTTTGGTGAGTGCAGGCATGGATGCGCCTTATCTTCCTTGATGGATACGGCGTATTGGTTGTCAGAATAGTAATCTTCAAAATGTCTTCGTTTAAGCTCCAGAATGCGCGCCTTTTGCTAATATTCACCAAGTACTCCACAATTACTGCAATTCTCAAATACAAACGATTAAGTAACATTTTTTTGCAATAATTATACAAAATGGGTTAATTACATGGGATAAATGATGCTATAAAATAGACGTTATTTGATGTCATCAAATATCCCCCCATTTGAATCCTACTTGTCCTCAAGTAGCCTTTAGAAGTTTATAAAAATGTATCCCTAAGGATATTATCCATTAAAGCATTTATTTGATCTGTTACAAGTATACAACCAAACACCTCATGAAATAGGAAGATGAAAACACTCAAATCACTCAACTAATCTATGTGGTAACATGTAATTAATTCGCTCAATTGCTCGGTCGTGACGAGTATTCTATCATAAGCTTGGCAAGGATACACATCTCTACCGCTAAAGCTAAGGAGTAACAAGTTTAAAAAGGTAAATATGGGTTTTTATGATAAGGCTTAGGGTTGATTACTCTAACTAATCTTTATCGATAAGAATATTCTAGGAGGGCGACAAAGACCACACATACACACCCGTAATGATGAGATAGACACATGTGACTGCTCACTCCCACCTCGAACAAGCTAAAGAGTAGGAATAGTAGAGTAATATAAGGTATGGATCTTCTAACTTTCAACAATAGTAATAAACCAACACGGTAGCTGAGACATGCATACATGGCTATAACGACGAAATAGACATACATGCTCGATCACATCCTCATTCGCGTAAAACCCATGGTTAATGATTAGGAAAGGGAATTAAATTGTTGTTAAATAAAAATTACGAAACAAATAGATTAAGTCTAAAATACAAGTTGCTAGACACTTTTTCCCAACCGTGACCATGATAAAGACACAACTATTTACAACGTCTTGATCATAGATCAATAACAACAACCTAAGTTGGCGTTCTGTGACGGTCAACTTCTCAATCATCCCATACTTTACATACTTTACAAGACAAGTGGCGACATCTTCCACTTTATACAATACTCTACATCGTCGATTTGTATCAACGAATAATCGATCCTTCGTGTAATTCCTTCGGTAGTTGCGAAACGATTATCTTCAAACTTTCCTTCTCTTTTTTGTTGCGATTTTTCTAATTTTCTTTATTTTTTTGATACCACTATACTACGAAACTCAGTGTAGTTTCACCATCTTCACGATCATAATAATTCTGGATAATTCCTTCGATAATTCCTCGTTCTTCGAACGTACCAGTAATTGCGATGGTAGTAAAAATACATGAGTTTTGACTATAATATACATTCCCATTTGCGATGTGAAAATTCTTCCAACCGTACCAAAGATAGACAATTTTGACACAAGACTCGGGAAATACAAACTTTACACTTTAAGCAACTAGCAACTGTAAAATAAACTTAATCTAACAGGGTAGGCTAAGGTGAAACAAATAATTGGTGTATTTCCTAAAGGATTGGCTCTACGGGTTGTTCTAAGGTTATCTTACTCTTAAAGTGAGAGTAAACAAAGGGTTTATACGAGGGTTAACTAACCAGTGTAGTTAGTTAATAAGCAACATGTAAAGGCGTTTTGGGTGTAATCCTAAAAATTTACCAATTTAAACAAGTTACTCCATCTAAATTCATAGTACTCATCACTGCGGTCTCGAGTGATATACCAAGCCAAGTTCTAAAGTCTACAACATCACAGACACACTCATATTTTGTGAAATTTGGGTAAACATTTGGAAACAGATAAGGTAAATCCTTACAATATCTAACAAGGGTTATTATGTGCGGGTTATGTATCAAGTAATTTCACAAAAGTATGCTTGAATTTTTTTTAATTTGAGCATAATTTAAGCATTTTAGTGTGAAAAATAAGACAAGTAAACATTCTAATTCTATCCCCCCACTTGAATTATACAACGTCCTCGTTGTATAGATAAAACATTAAATACGAAAATTAAAAAGAATTAGAATGATAAACTCCCCTGATATTTGCTCGGTAGTGATTCTCCATGTAGGTTTATTGAGCAAGATTGTGTGTTGAACAGCCGTCTTGACGTTTTAAGACTCCAACACTTCAAGATCTCTAGATTTGTAAATTCTCCACCAATATTCGTTGATATTTCTTTCACGAGGTCCTGTGTAAATTCTCAGAAAACAAATGCAATTCTATCTCCGTGTATTTGCCGGTTAGATTCAAAATAACAACCTAAAATTGTACAGGAAGTCGATACGCCATATCCATACCTCAGGATACGCTGTATTGAGATCTGTAGAAGTTGAATATGCTGTATTCGTTAAACGAATACGTCGTATAGACTGTACTGAAAATAAAGACTGGATAACATCCAGAAGGTCAATACGCCGTATCCATGGGGTTTGGATACGCCGTATAAACAGTCTGGAAAGACAGACTCGATAAGAAAATTGAAAATACATTTCGGGTTGTCTCCCGAGAAGCACTTTATTTATAGAAAAGTCTTTAAGTTAGACTTGCCCCAATTTAATCCCATCCTTATAAAACAACTTGGGGTCTAACGGGATGCCAAATGGCACATACAAAATCTTGATTAGGAAAATGAATGGCATCCCTTTGTTAAGATACTTACAAGCCACGATATTAATATTTAATTCCTTGATAAAAGTTTCAGTTTTAAAAAATTTATTAGATGTATCATGACTTGTTTCCAAAAGCATTTTTGACCCATGTGTAATCATGTTACCCCCCGAAGATTGTAGTATATCGATCTCATTATCATCATTGTCTTTTTTCCGACTTTAAATCATTGGGATGAATAATGTTGAAGGGGAATAGATCATTATAGTACAAAACGTTTTGTTCCTCTTCATAAAATTCAGACAATGATGTATTATCATTTAAATCAAATTCATCGATATATTGAGGGCTTAAAATTGATTCAGTTAACAAATCTGATTTAGACGTTTGAGCATCATTATAAAAAAATGGCTGGAAATTCATTCTCAAAATCTTTAAAGAAGTCTAAATCATCAAAATAACTGATCGTAGGCTCAGGTGATGGAAGTAAAGGCAAATTGACTTTTTTATTATCATTTTTCGAATCCGTTTTCAAATCATTGGTAGAAATAATTTTATAAGAAAATGAGTTTTTGTTAAAAATTACCGTGTAATCTTCATCATCGGAATCGTCAAACAAAATTCTAATGTCAATTTCATCGTTAAGAGAACTTACCGTGGGTTCACAAGATAGTGTTTCACCTGATTTCAAACTATCATTGAAGGCTATAGCTGGGAATTCATTTTCAATGGATTTGAGGTCATGAACGTCTTCATCGTACCAGATTCTATCGTACATAGCAGTTTCCCAGTTAAACACTTTCCCACATTTTCGAGCTTTTTCTTCCTCGAGCCTTATGTATTCTTCCATAGTAATGTTTGGATCGTCCATCCTGAAATAAACTTACTAGAAAAACTTGTTAAGTAACCAATATGTCGAATTTAGTTAACTGAATACGCCGCATCACACAAACAGAATAAGCAAACAAGCAGGAATATAAACTACTCTAAACTACACTACTTCTAAGGGTTAGATCTAATGTTAAAAACCAAAACATAAAATAAAAATCAAGATTAATTTTCACTCCCCGGCAGCGGCGCCAAAAACTTGATGTGTCGTTGTGTGGTGTATATTTTTATGATTCAAGTTTTAAATTTATATTTTGCCGACTTAACCAAAAACAACACTTTAACGGGCAGTGTACCCGGTCGGTGGTAGATTCGTGGTAAGTAGGGTGTCGAACACTTGAAGCGAGGTTAAATCTCTCAATTTATTTATATTTTGGTTATCTAATCTAAGTTAATTCTAATCTAAGTCAAACCTATGCTAATCCTATGTTAGTTCTAATCCTAATTCTAACAGGTAAAAGGGGGGTTTCAGCCTGAGAGACTGGCACGGGTTTGGTTGGTGACTACAATCAATTCAAGACACTTTAACCCACGCAAGCAAATTAACAGAAGATAAAAGAGCGGTCGAGCCTTATGATAGAAAACTGTATTAGCCATCATTAATCCGATTAGAAGTTGGTTTGTTTATTCAGTGCAATGATTACTTATCTCGAAGAGGCATATCATTCTTAGACTTAGGCGGGACTTCATCCTAAGACCTAGACACATTAATTCTGTCACAATTAAAGCATCCGCATAAAGCATCCTTATTTGCTGATTATAATCTATCTTAGGGATTAAAGCAATAGTGATCTTGTTAAACCCTAGCTCATAGAGACTTTACCCACTTACTTCTTAATGGCAATTTATACTCTAGTAGTCCACTTGTCTAACTATCCAATGGAATCAGAACATTATTTGTTGAATTATCTAGATTCACCTACTAGTCAACATGTTCAATAAACCAAAGGCAGTTTTCGTTAACTAGTTAAGCCAGAAGCGTATCCTTAGCACGATTTTAGAAGGACAATATTTGTGATCATATGATTCTAGATGTATAAATTACTATATGAAGAGCCATCCCGACATCTAGATTACTTGGTCTGTATCACTAGATCCAGTTGAATGATAGGTCCGCATACGATAGCAACGTAAATAGTATACATGATAAACAAAAACAAGCATTTCAACGATAAATTAAGCAAATCAAGATATAAACAAATCATTACATTCAGATTCTTTATAATAATGGATAATACCCCGAAGGTATTAGCCTCAAACGATCATAATTAATACAATAGTAAACTTTTTTAGCCAAGGTAAAACTAAACCGAGTTAACGAATGATAACCAAAAACTGAATGAGTTACAAAAGTATATAGAAATTATACGTTTCTTCTATGGATTGAAAGCATTGCAAGACCTCTTCTGCTCTTTTTCTCCTCCAGAAAATGACTTTTGTGGTTAGGTTATCGAGAATAATGATTTAGCATACTTAAAACTCTTTTTGAGTTTCTTGCTATCCATGAGAAAGTCGGTTCTGTCGGCGTATTAATGAGATTGTATATTGCGTATTGATTTTTTGGAGTTAAGGGACCACGACTTGATATCTACTAGAATATTTCACATACAATATACTTGAATATGTCGTAATGGACATCTTTGGATACAGTAAGCGAATTGAGCCTTGTTTCCTTTTGTTTTCTTGGTGAGTGTAGGCACGGATACGCCATATCTTCCTTGATGGATACGGCGTATTGGTTGTCAGAATTATAAAACTTTTATTCAAATAACATTCATTTAACACCAGAATGCGCGCCTTTTGCTAATTATTCACAAAGAACTACCATAATTACTGCAATTCTTATATAAACTATTAAGTAACAAATTCCTTTGGTAATAGCTTTAAGACAAATGGTTAAATACATGGGATAAATGATGCTATAAAAATTAGACCGTTATTTGAATTTCACAACTATCTCCCCACTTGAATCCTAACTTGTCCTCAAGAAAGCCATAGAAGTTATAAAAAATGTATCCCCAAGATATTTCCGTCAAAGCATTAATTTGATCTATTAATAAGAAAACAACCAAACACCTCATGAAATAAGGAAGATGAAAACCCTCAAAAACACCTCACAAATCTATGTGATAACATGTAACTAATTCGCTTAATTGCTCGGTCATGATGAGTATTCTATCATAAGCTTGGCAAGGATACACATCTCCACCGCTAAAGCTAAGGAGTAACAAGTTTATAAATGTAAATATGGGTTTGTATGATAAGGACTAGGGTTGATTACTCTAACTAATCTTTATCGATACCAATGTTCTAGATCGCGACAAAGACCTGCACCTCACACCCGTAACAACGGGATAGACACAAGTGACCTGCTCACGTCCCACCCTCGAATAAGCCCTAAAAAGTAGGAATAGTAGTAGTAATATATAGGGTTTAGGATTTCTTCTACTTTCACCAATAGTAATAAACCAACAAGGCAGCTGAGACCTGCATACATGGCCGTAATGACGAAATAGACATGTACGCTCGATCACATCCTCATTCGCGTAAAACCCATGGTTAATGATTAGGAAAAGGAAATAAATTGTTGTTAAATAAAAGTTACGAAACAAATATGTAGAATTATGTAATCTATTGATCAAACCAAGAACAAGAGTGAGATGTGGGTTGTGATGTTGGAGATAGAATGGATGGAAAATGGATGAAGTGTATTATGATGAAATGTTACAAATGGAACAACCAACCCTCTCCAAAGCTAGGAGAGGGTTTATATAGTACATGGATGGCCGGCCCATAGGTTCTAATGAGCTTCCCATGGTCTGGGCCGACTAGAATACTAATCATAATTCATTACATAAACTATGAGCTAAGCCATTACAACTTGGAAGTTGACCGGACACTTTTCGGCGATTCCAACACTCCCTCCCCCTAAGGGAGCATATGTAATACTACACCATTTACAAAACTTAAACCTAGCATACAAAATGCGTTGTCTTTTTAGTTCTTTAGCTCGTCCATTTGACTTTCTCTTGGGAATTGTTTGTAGTGATTATATTGAATACACTGGATTGAGCAGTACCTTGAACTTGTATTTAACATTGTGATCTTGACATCTTTAGACCATCAACCAAGACAATCTCTTTAACGCCATCTTGTAACTTTGCCATCTTGTGACTTGTGACTTCTGACCGACATGCTCATACCATTCTAATTTGCAGACTTGGAAAGCTTTAAAAATGTTGCATCTTCCCTTAAAAATTCATTAACTTTAACACTTGGACACTTCGAGACGAGACTGTACGTATCAGAGTACGGAAGTCTTGAAACATGTACTTGATGCTTTTCCATTATGTCTTTTATGTTTGTCGGTATGGATATGAGCATGTGGCTATGGATCTTTGTGAGACAGCTGGAAACAGGTACCTCACCACCTTCTTTAAGATTCCTGCAATAAAACAGTTAGCAATAAAGCGGGGGTACGAATAAGTATTTGTCATTTCACCCAACGGTTTGGTTCGAGTAACCTACAAATCTTTGAGAACGACATGTGATCAGATAGATTCAATTAAGAAAGAATCTTCTGACAAATAGGATTTCCAGCTGTAGTATTTGAATCTTTCTAACACAATAAAGTAATAGATTTTCATCGTATCAGCTGTTCTCAAATCGGAATGTCTCAAAGCAGATAGCACGGTAAGAGTGAACCAGTGAGTTACTATCTCACCGATTGATATAGAAAATTGATTTGAAAATCAATCGGTGTATCACTTGCAAAATTGTTTTTGTGACACACACCGAGAGTGTTAATCATTTCAAAAATTCATTAACAAACCGTTGAGTCCATTTCCTGGAACAAGTTTGAGTTCTTACAGAATCGACCACCATCATTTCTTTCCAGTTTGTCACAAGTTTATTCATAAGAATCTCATAAGTTACCAACCAAAACTAACCATGAGCTTTTGTTTAAATGTTGGCTCAAGGGCCAGGATTTCCATCTCAATGTGAATACCCTAAGAATCCACTCGGATGTTCTGCAAATCACAAGGATCTTGCGGGAGGAACACTAATGAAATTAGCTTGATATACACATTTTGTGAACATAACAAGCTAAATTTATGACAGTGTCCTAATGAGATTAATGGGATGATCTCTTTTGGCTTCTAGACTCATTGTGCATCTTTAATTTAAGTGATCGGAGGCTTGAGCGAGTGCCAACCTTTTCAATATCAACAACTCTAGTGAGAAAGTCAATAAAAAAGAGTGTATCTCTTGTGAGTTTTTGAACTAAGACTTTCCGACTATGAGTGGCTGAGGTAGGGGTTAGTGCACAACGTCACTGGGTTCCATACTGTCTTCATGACAGACAACATCTTGAATGTTTCTGACAGCATAATGTATTGACCCGGTTTCAGCCTAAGTGTATGGAAGGGCTCTTTCTTTTCCACCCTTTATCCTTACATTTCTTTTTTCATTCTTTCAACCCTCAATGTCTTACCGGAGACTTCATAACAAACACCATTTTTGTCGATTCTTCCAGTGTTAGCCCTTCTCAGTCGGCATTATTCCATGTTTCTCACTTTTTCTCCTTTTTAATCATACCTAAGGACTTCTACACTAACTAGTGGATATCCCTGGTAGATCCCTCCGGTTTCTGGCTGGATCAGGGATTTGAATACATAAGCCTCACCTGCTTATAACTTCATAAATTTAAGAACATGGTCGGTCTTTTGGGTATTTCATCACGATCATTCCAATAACATTGAAAATTTCAATCAAAGTGTTTGATATAAATATCAAAAGATTTACACTTTGAGAATTTTTCATTATCACTAAAAGCTCCCCCTTTAACATGCAACGTGTAAACGAGTACTTGCTAAGTGTGAAAATCATTTGAGTCCATTTTATTTAATCACTTCCTTCACTATCATTAAGTCCAGGTTAATCACATTTTCTTCCCCATATCCAAAATATTAAATCCCATGATAGTTTTGGATATCAATTGAATTAACCGGTCGTGGACAAAATAGAAAGAATCTAGCAGATTGGAACATATTATTGCTCCCCCTCAACTTTTGAGGGATTATAAGATGATGCCGAGTACAATTATTTGAAATTTTTTGAATTTACTAAGAAATTCTTGAAAAATTTGTGACTCGAGCACAATCCTTATTTTCACCAAAAATCTACACTAGTAAATAAACATATTCACAAGATAAAATTATTTACGAGGATTGACCTTTTTTAAGATGAGAACAACATATGATAAATCATATGTTCCTTTGAAGTACGTAAGTCACCCCCGTATGGTCTTCCACCAACAAATCTCTCCAAACATCCGCATAAATCCTCCTTGTCTTTAGCCTTTGTCAAGTGCCCTTAATCAAGTCTTGCATTTGCTTTGTTACGATTGGTGCTCCAAAAAGTCTGAGGCAGATACTCTATTCTAATTCCCTTGAGGCGATCATTTAGAGCATTCCGAACATCATCGAGAGTACCATGGCTGAACTTGTTAGTTCATCAATTCGCATTCAATCGTTCTTCTTGTCCTTTGTTCTCATAAGATGAATCCTCTGGATCGGAGTATTGGTGTATAACGTCTCGTCTTCTCAGATAGGATTTGTACTGTCAGGCTTGTTAGGTTTGACGTTTCTTGATAGCTTTCCAAAACACCCAATTGAAGATCTTCCACACAGCACTTATGGATTGACAAACACTTCAAGGGAACATTCTTTAAGGAACAATTAAATGCAATACGTCTTCTACGATGAATTTGTACACTTTTTCCCTGCACGAGAAAGAATCAGCATTTCTTCAATGTCTAGATCCGAAGTACTGTGGAAGTCGCCTTCTTTGAACTTGAGTAAAGTATGCCGTCATCCCTGTCGCACAGTAATCCAGTCCAGAAGCATGTATTTAGCCATTCGAACTATTTCCACCCATTGTGACTGCAATAATTCTTCTTTTTGAGTAGACATCACGAGCTGATTCCCTTGTGGTCGCAAATGCATAGAACTGTCTTCGCTTTTTGCCTCAATGTGAGATTCCCCAGAGAGCGAATTTGTCGTATTTGACTATCATTTGACTCTACATTGAGTTGGGCACTAATTCTTCTATCTATTTAATATGCCCGTAATCTGCAGCAGATGGTCTTCGTAACTGAAGTAGAGTACTTGCGGCTTGGACTCACCAACCACAAGGTACTTCAAGTCGTTATTGATGAAGTGATGAAACGGTATAACATGACGACCTTGAGAATTTGGAACCAACGGTAGTGGCTGTCGCAGATCATGAGGATATTGGCGGCCTTCGGGTTGAGATCAGTCCTAATTTTTCTGTTTGTGGGCATTGTAGACATCTTCACAAAAGTATTCAGTTCAGTTAAACTCTGCATGTTCTTTCAATCAGCTCAAATGTTGGACCTCCTAACAATTCAGTGTTAGTGATTTTAACATTTAGCCGGTTCAATCACAAAAGCGGTAGAAGTCAAATGTAGCGTCTGTTAGCTAAACGATGATCCGAGGGTCTTGTCTTCTTGTCAGATTGCTTAGCCAAGGTAGGTGACAGAATTCATGAAAATGGTCATGTACAGACTTGATCCATGCATGATCAGGAGAAGGTAGCGTTTGTTTGTTGAAAACCATTCAGGAAGATGTTGGACCTCTTCTTCTGCATTTCATCATAGGACACTTGTTTTCAAACTCCTGGTGTGCATGAGCTTAAAAGACCCAATCAGTAGTTTGTCATAGTATCCTCTACCGGAGCAGATTGGCTAGCAGATTGCATGTGAGTCTTAGAACCGTATAGTCTTATCCTGCTGTCGTGTATGTTCGTTTTCCTCTGTGGAGCACTGTAGAGATATCAGGTTCTATTTCCTGACCTTCTTCTTTTGGACCCCCGTTCTGTTCCAGTGGAGGGTTCTTGATCATCATCTGCCCTCCATCGTCGTGTCTTTTTATTGTGGACTGTATCACCCATAAGAATCTAGCAGAATTTTGTCGGCTTCATACACATACGACTAATGCCTGTAGAGCTGTCTTTGAATGACTGACTTTTTGATAGAATTGTTAGCTTCCCATCTTGTCAAATAAGATCTTTTTCAGCTCAACTTCAGAAAGATTACGCTACAAGCATGAGACGTCATGTCTTCCATTGATGTTCTTAAACCAGAACCTCAGAACACGAGTTGTTGCGTTATACTAACTTCTAATTTTTGGAGTGATTCTTTGTGAGACTTTTCTTCTTGACTTGTTCCTTGATTACTTTCTTCAGTCCTTCACGATTGAATCAAGGACTTTGTTGATTTTTAGTATAGACCTTCTCGAATTCTGTCATACTTCATTGGAACTGCAACATCTACCTTCCTAGCATTTTCATTGTGCCAAATAATGGTGTAACCGATGCCAGGAATTGAGGAGAGTGCACAGCATATTGATATGTTTGTCTTAGTTTCCGAGAGGTTTTCCTTCTAACTGCTTTGAGTCTGTAAACAAAACCAAACAGCAAAGCAAAGGTTAGGACGATTTTGAAGTGAGAGCTTGGAGATTAGCCGTGTGTCAGGATTGGTGGTTGTTTTAATTGAATGACGAGAGGATTCGTTTTTGGAGGACGATTGGTTTTGTGCATATATAAGGATGGCTCAGTAATGGCAGATGACAGGAGTATCTATTAGAGAGGTGGCTTCAGCATGTTGTCCAATATAGCATCACACTCGGTATCTAGATTTGGATTCAGCAAACTTGGAGATGAAGCCAGATGATACAGAAGAAACCTCAGTTGTTGACCAATCAGGATTTACCGGAGTTAGGGTCCACATGATTGTCTTCAAGTCCCTGAGTTGCTTGAACCTGGTGGCACTATAACATCCATCATTACACATCCTCATCCTTAATATTGGCATGGTTATCTCGTACCGCCTCATTGCCCTTGGTCCTCTACATATGTAGCATCTTCATTCGACTTGCTCCTTCAAAACCATCCCTTCAACTTCATTGACCTCTGTCTTCGCATCTGATTATGAAATACGAGAGGAGAGTGTAAACTATAGGATCGAAGGGATCATTCTTCATTAGTTTCCTCACCATTATTATTCAACATCATGAGTTGTTAGCTTTTAGATGGAAGAATCAACCACCATCATCTCTTGATTTCCATGTCTGTGCTTCATCATCATCATCTTGAGCGTTCTCATCATCGTCATGTACATCATCATCTTCATCATCCTATGTATTCTTATTATCGTCATTTTTATCTTCATCTTCATCATCTTGTGTAGTCTCATTATCGTTATTTTTATCTTCATCTTCATCATCTTAAGCTTTCTCATCATCTTGATCATCGTCACTTGATTTCCAGGAGATATCCACACTGATTCATAATCCAGGTCATCAGGACCCCCTGGTGTAACACCAGTTTCCTTCATCTGCACCAAACCACTGCATGAGAGCTGTTAGTTTCATTACGGCTTCTTTTTGGATTACTTGAGTTGCTCACTCTTTCAAAACCGCCTCAGATATAGTCCTCCAACTCATTTAGCCAACTGCTTCCCTTTCCAGACTTCTTTTCTTTCTTTTCTTTGGGGACTGTAAGGAGGCTTCATCTTAGTAGTAGTATCTGTATCAGCTTTCTTTTTACTTCCTTTCGTCTTTGGAGGAATCTTTCCTGAAGCAATAGCATGATACTCTTTGTATGATTCAGAGATGCGGATGTCCTTGTTTGTTAACTCTGTTGGTAAGATAGCCCCGTACAGCTGAGTGTCTTCATTCCTTGAGATGACATTGATCATCGTAAACATTATGTCATCTCTGGCATAGTGCCAATTAACCTTGTTTCTTCGAGGAATTGAAGGATCTTTAGCCATAACAAAGTTGATGATTTGCTTAGTAAACCGAGGATAGTACATCGCATTGCCCTTCTTAGTATTCTTAGTTCCAATCAGTAATTAAAGTCCTCCACAGAAATATGCATAAACAACCTTCCTTCTTATTGTACATACCCCACAAGATTTGAGCTTGAGAAAGACGAAGACTGTCGTAGGATGGTTTACCACTGAGACATTTGTTGATGATAGCTGCAAATGATCTCCAGGGTTGATGCAGTTTATTGACATTAACGTCAGTGATCTTCCTTATTTCTCTAGAGTGACCAAGACTAGCTAGAAATGCGAGAATCTCCTTCTCAAGAGGTGGTTCTTCAAACTTCTTATTACCGACTTTAGGGCAAATTTGAAGAATGTCTCTGAATTGATCAAGATCGAGAATGTGCTTTTATGTTTTTTCCATCTTAGAATCTGACAGATCGGTTATAACAAAAGCAAGGCCCAAAATTATGCATATAGATCTCTGGAGCATCAGCAGTGACTTGGAATGCCTTGTAGAAAGGAGTGAGCTTTAACACATCGTAGACTACTTGAAGAGTTGCTTCCTTTGATGTGACATCCGAGCTTAAACGAAGATTACATTTACCAATCTTAAGTCGGTCGGCAGGAGCAACTAACGCATCATCCAAAGCGATCTGATCTGCTATTGAGATTTCCATGAGTCTGTTTAAGAAAGAGTGAGTGCAGTTTATAAGGAGACACACATTCATTCATAAGAACCTTTTATGACTTATAGCACTTTTGAAAGATCAATCAACTTAGATAGCACCTAATACGTATGATAACAAGCACCTATCCTAACAACTAAGTATTGCAGTTAACCCCGTTTGTCAAGCTTTTAATGTCTATTTTAAATAAGAGATTAGTTAATTTAATCTATTTAGAAAAAAAAAAATTTCCTGTCTTAGATGTGTAATGTCAAAAAGTAGTTAAGTGTTGATAAAACAACTTCACTCGTTCTTGTCCTCAAAGAACACCTTATTCGTTTGCACTAATATCACTCGATCGGTTCATATAATTCAAACACTCGTCCGTGTCCATATAATCAAACACTCGTTTCGAGTGTCCTCACGCATCAGTCACTCGTTCGGTCCATGTTTTCAATCACTCGTTCGGTCCATACAATCAGTCACTCGTTGACGTCCTCACTATCAGTCGCTCGTTCGGTCCTCACTAGTATTCACTCGTTCGGTCCTTACGATGATTCACTCGTTCGATCCATACTGGATCCACTCGTTCGGTCCTTAATAGGATTCACTCGTTCGGTCCCCAAATAGTTTTCCGACTCGTTCGGTCCGTTTTTACAAATCACACTACGGAGTTTCCCTTTACACTGACACTCGTTCGGTCCACATTACAAATCACTCGATCGATTCACTCTACACTACACTCGTTCGGTCCACATTTTATATCTCTCGATCGGTTCCCAGACAATCACTCCGTTCGGGTCATACTATTTATGCGTCGATCGATCATGTCAGTATTTTTGATCGTTCGATTTTTTTCTTAAGGTTTTTACCTAATCGATTCTAACAATTAACAATTTAACAATGTTGATCTCAAAGAACCTGACCACTACCCTAGCATATCCAGGAAACCATGTTGCAACAATTCCACACAAAAACACATAATATTTTTACATTATTTTGCATATTTCTATATTTTCGAACACAAAACAGTCAGAACATGAATAAAAATCACAACGACTGATAAAACGTTGATTAACCTATACTTTTTATTTATTACACCTAACACTACAATAGTCCCTCAATCAATTTTAAAGATTTAAACACTTTTTTGATTACAGAACCCAAAATTATAATTAGGGCTATGTGATCAATTGGCACAAAACTATCAATTCCTTTAGGATCGAGTTGATTAGAGTGAAGAAGATCAAGATTAAATTATTATACCTTAGAGATTAAACTGAGTGACTTATTGCATGTTTGAGTGATGCGATTTGGATAGTTGTGCGAGTGGTGTTTTGAGTTGTTTGTTGTGTGTGGAGAACAGTGAAACCAAACGGGATGACATCTAAGTTTAGCACATTTCAACTTTAGGCACATTGGCCCCTCTTGTTTAGATGACATCTAAGTTTTGCATTTAAGTTTTATAAGGTGAAATCAAGTTAAACTAGTTGGCACTTTTGGTCCCTAAAGTTTTATACTCGCACACCTATAGACTTAAATTAGCAAACTACACCCTAAAGGCATAAACAAATAACTCATAAAGCACAAGCAAGTTAAACTTAATTAACTTTCTATCAAGAGATATTACGTTATCGTTTAAAAATCTTTTCCCTTTAACAGCTCATTTTATCATGACAAAGAAATTTGACATTCTCTCCCCCTCAAACAATGACCCGTTTTCTATTTAAAGAGCTGCAGACATTGTTTGAGAAGTCAAATGTATCTTAAAAATTATTTTCAGATGATGGAATGATTTTGTATGTGACAAAACAACAAACACCAAGATAAATAAGATTTCTCTTATTTATACACATATGTGCACTGAAACGTACACTTATGGATATAGGAACCGGGTTCGTGATGCAAAGTAATCAACAAGCCTGTATGTCATAAAGTAGACCATCGCCCCGAGAAATCAAATTCCCGTTTGTTAGAACAACTGTCTTTTGACGACATGTTTATCCTCAAGGAGAAAAGTGGGTTACTATCTGAAATAATAGCAAGCCATGTGACATGTTTTGAAAACATTTGAAACTTCTGCTCGAACTTCATTTACAGGCTTGTATCATTGTTGAATGACATTTCAGAAGACATGCCATTGTAAACATCTTTTTTGCATTTTTCTATTTTTTGAATTTTGTACTTTGTTTATGAAAAGTTATATAAAAAAGAAAATATGTTTGGTTTTTTCCTGAGTTTATATTAGATAGCATAAGATACAAAGGATATTCGAATAGGTACCACTACTATCTTCAACTACATCTGCCAACTTTTCAGAGTCTCCGTGCGTAAAACAATTTGCATACCCAGCTTGTGATTAGAAAATCACTTCTTTCTCTGCCAAGCGCTTTAGTGAATATGTCCGCCAATTGATACTCCGTATTGACAAAGTAAAGTTCGATCACCCCATTCTCAACATGCTCTTTGATGAAATGAAACTGAATGTCTGAGTATGCTAGTATCTAAATGATAATGTGTTGCAGCATAGGCAATAGACTCATTAGTAATCACAGTACATTGTAATTTTATTGAATCCAAATCCATAGTCTAATTTGTGATCTCATTCCAAAGGACTTGAGCACAACAACCAGGAACAAAGCAATATATTCAGCTTCCATACTGATATCGCATCGCTTTTTGCCTGTTTAGACGACAGGTCTTACAATCTATACACCGAAAAAAAATAAACAAAGTTGTATCAAGCCAGATGTGCTACGACGTGTATCTATGACAACCAGCATGAATCCCAACCAGCAAATGCTGTTAGAGCCAAAGGAAAACTCCTTCGGATACCAAAGACCCCGTAGTACGTGTTCCTTTTAGATACCGCAAGATCCTTTTTACCGATCCGCATTTAAGTGCATTTTCGGAAGTGCCCAAAAAAAAGGCCTGATACCGGCACCATGCATATAGCAAATTATAGGTCAGGACTACTGGCAGTAAGATAAAGGATGTGGTGCCAATCATAACCACGATATGGTGATGGATCGTACAGCTATTCCCAACATTTTATCCTCATCCAGTTTGGACTTCTCCACCAAGGGATATCCACTGGGTCACAATTCATAGCCATATTTCTTTAGTGATTCAAGAGCATATTTAGATTGGTTTATGAAGATGCCTCTGGGACTTTGAGAAATCTGTAGTCCTAAGAAAAATGAGATTTTACCCATCATTGACATCTTGAATTTTGAACACATTATTTTAGCGAATAGATCACAAAGTTCAGGAGTAGATGCAGCAAAGATAATATCATCGACATAGATTTGTACCAGTAGAAGTTCCTTGCCTTCTCTATGGATGAACAGAGTAGGATCCACTGAGCCTTTTGAGAAGTCATTGGATATCAGGAATGAAGACAACATATCATACCACGCACGTGGAGCTTGTTTCAACCCATAAAGAGCTTTCTTAAGCTTGTAGACGTAGTTAGGTTTGTCTGGATCCACAAATCCATCCGGTTGGCTGACCAAAACCTCTTCTCGCAGATTACCATTCAGAAACGCAGTCTTCACATCCATTTGATAGATGACCATGTTCATATGAGCAGCAAACGCTAGAAAAATTTGTATAGCCTCTAATCTTGCAACCGGAGCGAATGACTCTTCGAAATCGATACCCTCCTCTTGGCGATAACCACGAGCGACCAACCGAGCCTTGTTTTTCAGAATACCTCCTAACTCATCAAGCTTAACCTTATAGATCCACTTAAGAGAGATGACAAATGCTTTGTCAGGAGGAGGAACAAGTTCCCAAACCTCCAGACGTTCAAATTCATGAAGTTCCTCTTGCATAGCTTCAATCCAACATGCTTGAGTTAATGCGTCTTTGTAGTTCTTAGGTTCGACTGATGTGAGAAAGGCATCATAGTAGCAGAATAAGGCTTGTTCATGGAGTTGTAGTCGTGTGGAAACTGGTCTGTCGAGAGCACCGATTATATTCTCAAGTGGGTGATCCTTAGTCCATTTGCTATTGTGTTCAGAAACTTGGTGATCGGGAGGCACAATTGTATGAATAACATCTGATGATGAAGATTGATCAGAAGTAACTTCTGGAATTGGAATACCAAAGTACGGATCATTACCCATATGTGCAACTTCAATATCATGATTGTCTTCTTCAACATCATGAGAAATAATAGGAGTTTGAGTTTCTTGTGTTGTATGAGAGTTACTTGGTGATGGTGCATCTTGATCAACTGTAGTTGAGGAAGGTGAGCCAGTTGATACAGCATGTTCAGGTGCAACTGCTTCAGGAATAGGAGCAATGACTTCTGGTGCTTGTAAATCAACATTCAATGGTGACCCTTTTTGGTCCTTGGTTATTTTCAAACCCCAAACAAACAAACAAATCAAGGCTTCCAAGATACGTAAAATCCTCTTAATCAACCCATGCACAATCTTTAGCCCAAGTCTTGCAACCTTAAAATCTTTGAATCAAGTACTTGGAAACACCTTAGATACCCTTGTTAATGAACCTTGAATACTTGAATTAGATCAAAAATCAAAAATGTTAAAAACCCTTTGTGGGTTTTTGGAGTCGAGACTAAGAAGAGAAGGAGGAGAGGAGCAATTTTTTTTGATAATAACTATATGTTTGTGTTTTTGTATGTGTATTAGGTCGGACTTTATGGCTTATGTCCTTTTTGTGTATATTTGTGTGTAAATGTTAGCAAAGTTTAGCGTAAACACGAAATAAAACTAAAATACTAAGGATAAAATTATTAATCATCGGGGGATATAATTGGGAATATCGAACTACGTAGGACACGTCAATGAGTAATAGGATAGAAAGACGGCTCACGCTAAATAACAATTTACGACAACGCGCGGTAACACTTCAGTAAAACTGTAAAAATAAAATTTAACTTAAAGTAAAGTAAATAATAAAATATGGATTAAAAATATTGACCCGAAATTTATGAAGTGTTACAGTCAATCCTCGTTAGGGAACTCTGGTCCCCAAAGTTCAACGGGTGACATCAGTTGGCGAGGTGGTTGCGAAAAGATGAGGGTACTTGCTTTTAAATTGGTATTTTCTGTGAATTCAGGTCCTCGTCGAGAGTTCCAGGACTTTGACGATAAAGTGTAGCTGGTTGTCGTGTCGAAATGCATCTAGCAAAATGACTAGGTTTTATCAGTGTTGGGATTAAAAGTCTTCATAGAGTTACTACTGCTCAGGTTTGTGTTACTACTACAAGCACAAAGATAATGAAAAATATGCTAAGTAGTTAGTACTGCTAGTGTAACTTAGTTACTATTGCTAGTGTAACTTAGTACTGCTAGTATATGTTAGTACTGCTAGAGTAAAGTTAGTACTGCTAGTAAAGATTAAAGAAAATATTCTAAGTAGTTAATGCTACTGCTGGTGTTTAGAGTTAATGTTGTTGGTACAAAGTTACAACTGCTCAAAGATTAAGACTGCTGAAAGAGTTTCTACTGTCAAAGAATGGATAAAGACAGAATAAATGATAAAGATTGTTTGGAGAACAAGACTACTTACGTGATAAGTATTAGTTATTTATAGAATAGATCATAGAGAATATTCTAAGTCTTAGGAATAAGTGTAACTCACAAGGAATAACTCCTTGGGTATAAAATGTAGTCCAGGGCATGTAGGATTTGATATCCAGAAAATCTTTAGTTTGATATCTTATAAAGCATCAACGTTTTGTAACCTAATACTGAGTTTAGAGAATTTTCTATTAATATATTGAAGCTTTGTTTGTTAATATGTGGGTTCATTAGAATTACTGTTCTATCGTATATTCTTCTTATTGATCAAAGATTAGATTTCGCATAATCTTTTATATATTTTACAAAGTTTCTACCATAGTTGTGTAGGATTTATCTTGCATAACTAAACCTTACACAAGCTAAGGAATTCAAGATCTATTCAAGTGGGATCAACAAGTAGTATTAGAGCTATTCTTGTTGATGAGCTTTAAATAAGAAGAAACTGCTTTTACACACAAGGTCTGTTTGTTACAAAGAGATGGATCGAGACTCGGCACATATGGTGGCTGCATCAAAAGTTCCTATGCTCAAACCAGATGAGTATGAGCTTTGGAGAATGAGGATGGAACATTACATCCAGATTGATTATTCTCTATGGAAAGTCATAAAGAATGGTAATGCACCTCCAATAACAAAAGTTGTTAAAGGTGTTGAGACTATAATTACTCTAACAACTGCTGAAGAAAGGCACAAAGGAGGTTAGAGTTAAAGGCAAAAAGTACTTTATTGATGGGCATTCCTAATGAACATCAATTGAAGTTTAACTCCATCAAAGATGCAAAGTCATTGCTCCAGGCTGAAAAGAGGTTTGGATGGAATGTTGCTACTAAAAAGACTCAAAGGAATCTTCTAAAGCAACAGTATGAAAATTTTACTACATCTAGCTCATAGGTGTTAGATCAAACCTTTGATAGGCTTCAAAAGCTTATCAGTCAGTTGGAGATTCATGGTGAAAGTATCTCATAAGAAGATATGAATCTGAAGTTCTTAAAAAGCTGGTCACCAGAATGGAACATACATACCATTGTGTGGAGGAACAAGCCTGAGATAGATATACTAAGCCTGAATGATCTTTACATCAACCTAAAGATCTATTAACCAGAGGTTAAAGGGACATCAAGCTCAAGCACAAACACACAAAACGTAGCCTTTGTGTCCTCAAACAGCACCAGCAGTACAAATAGAGCCGTTAATACTGCTCATGGTGCTACAACTACTAGCACTCTAGCTACTGCTGTTAACTCAATAACAATTGACAACTTGAGTGATGTTGTTATTTGTGCTTTCTTTGGAAGTCAACCAAAAAATCCATAACTTGACAATGAGGACTTACAACTAATTCATCCTGATGATTTTGAAAAGATGGATTTAAGGTGGCAGATGGCTATGCTAATAATAAGGGCAAGGAGATTCTTAAAGAATACTAGAAGGAAGTTTTCTGTGAATGGAGTTGATAAAAATAATGCCTAAAAACATTATTAATATTTTTCACATCTTTACGTTTTGATAATCACAAAATATAAAAACATTCAATGTAAAATTAAACGTAAACAAGTAATTAGTAGTACGTTTTGAATGGTGCTTAATGCATTTTATGATCAAAGGAAATTTTTATTCAACCTCACACTTTTATAAAATGTTGTAAACATTTTTATAAACATTACAAAACATTTTTTACAATTAAAACAAATGTTTTATTCAAAATAAACATTTTGAAATTCAAATTTTCGGACCTAAAACGGCTAGAAAAGTTCTAGAAAATCCCCCCTACACAAAAGACAAACTGGGGAGCCCCTAGTCTAGGAAAACCCTCTTAAATACATGGGCGACCCCTTTAATTTTAAAGGGACCGCCCATAGATAGACGCTCCTCCAGTTTGTCCTATAAATACTGGACTTTTCACCACTATTTTCTCACCTTTTGCACTCATTCTTTCTGATCAAAAATAGCCCACACATCTCATTAAAATCCTTTGATCATTTAATCATAAAACTTTATTTCCAAATGATCCAAGCTCAATTCCTCAAGTGCAAGAGAAGAATACTTCCATCATCAAGTGAAGAAGTATTACACCTCAAGTGTGTATTGCAATCTTGTTGCATCTATATCATAACTTGTAAATCATTTGTAAATCTTGTAAACTTGTGTAGTCGTTAGATCTTTGTGATTATTGTAAGTATAGTTGGATCTTGGTGATCTTTCCTAGTAGTGTTACTTAGGTGTGATTATAGTAGTGGCTTGGTGAAGTAGTGGTGTCAAGAGAATTAAGGTATGAAGAAGTTATGTAGTCATGATCAGGTTGTGAAGAAGTTGTGTAGCTGTGATCAAGTCGTGAAGCAAAGTTGTGAAGTTGTGGTAGATTTGGTCTAGCTAAGATTAGAACTCGACATCTAGCTTAGTGTCGAAAATCAAGATAATTGAAGTTGAGTAAGGGTTTTGCGTCCGCTATAAGGAGTTTGTGACATAAAAAAGAAAACTCTCGAGTTAATGTGCCCAAGGAATGGATAGATCGAAAAGGTTCTTCGTAACGAAGGGCACTATAAATCCTTGTGTTGTGGTTTGATCTTTCTAACTCTTATCTCTTATTACTCATTTTGTTTCTTACTTATATGTATATATACTTATTGTGCAAGTATTGAATTCAAAAAGAGTCGAATTTATGTTTTTATAAACAAACATAAACATTAAATTAAAATGCGGTAAACTATTTAACCTCCTCTTCTAGTTTTCCATAATTAGTATCAGAGCCAGGTCAAACAAGATTTTTAAAATAAATTGTATTTTAAAACTTAAATCGGTCTATAGAATCGGAAAAATATTTAGAAGGGCAATCTATGCAAAGACCAACACTATTTGAAAGTGATGGATTTATTTATTGAAAAAACAGATTCAAAAAATCAAAAGATCTAGATCTGTGGCATGTTATTACCGATGGTGATTTTCCTCCTATTCAAAATTATCCCGAAACTAAAAAGGATGAAGTTATACCTTTTCATAAACAAAACGATGATCTTAAAAAGAAACTTGCAAAAAAATAATGAAGCTAAAATAGTAATTTATAATGCTTTGCCACATAAAGAATACGAAAGAATTTGTATGTGTCAAACCGCAAAAGAAATTTAGGATACTTTGTTAATCACTCATCAAGATAATAATCAAGTCAAAGCTAACAAAATAGATCTTCTTGTTCAACAATATGAATAATTTATGATTTTGAAAGAGGATTCAATAGATAATGCATTTGCTAAATTTAACACTATTATTACTAGTCTAAAAATACTTGATGAAAGTTTTTATAGCAAGAATTATGTTAGGAAATTTCATAGGGCATTCCATCCTAAATGGCGTGCAAAAGTCACGGTGATTGAAGAATCAAATAATCTAACAACTCTATCACTTGACAAACTCATTGGAAATTTGAAGGTTATGAAGAAGTAATTAAGAAAGATTTCAAAACCGTCAAAAGCAAAAGAAAACAAAGTAGATCTATTGCCTTGAAAGCTAGAAAGGGATCTAGTGATGATGATAGCTCAACCTCCGATAGTGAAGATGAAGAATACGTCATGGCCGTAAAAGACTTCAAGAAATTCTTTAAAAGACGAGGATGATTCGTAAGACAACCACGCGAAGAAAGAAAATCATTCCAAGGAAATAAAGACGACAAAAATAGGAAAGGAGAAAGAAAGTGTTTCAAGTGTGGAGATCCAAATCATTTCATCGTAGAATGTCTGAAACAATCAAAATATCAAAATCAAAAGGCGTTTGTTAGAGGATCTTGGAGTGATAGCGACAAAGATGAAGAGGACAAGACAAATGACGAAAAGTGTCTTATGGCTAAAGTTTCTAATGAGGTACTTTCCGAAACTAAATACTTTAGTGATGACCAATCATCATTAGACGAAAATGACTTAGATAATGAATATAGTAGACTATGCAAAATAGGACTAAAAGTCATGGTTAAAAATAAAACTCTAAACCAACCTAAAATAAAATTAGAGTGTAGGATCCCGAATTCACAGAAACATGTATAGATCTAGAGAGATCTAGAGAGAGACAGTTAGAGAGAGAGAATGGTTAAGAGAAACTAAGGAAAACACACTAAAGAGTGTGTGTAAAATGAATAGATGCTTAAATAAGCTGGCTGAGTTAATTGGTGAGAGCAACTAAAGCAAGAGGATCAGGCTTTTGCTTTCATGCATCAAACGAACTTTAATTTGGCATGTCGCTCAAGTTTGTTGCAGGTGAGTCTGAAGTTGATCACATTGTATGTGCAAGTCTTGACCATTAACATCAGTAACAAAATTGCTCCATTATCAGAAGAGTGTTTCAGAACTTGTTTACTTGAAATTCACCAATGGCATCTTGTAAATGTTCATATCGTTGAGTAACTAGTGAACCTCAATTAGTATACTCATGTAACGTCTCTCCTTTCTTGTAAGTGACTTATCAAATACCATCATACCACTAGCAACTCACGTCTTGTTTGGTTAATGACGTTCCTTCATCACAGTTTAATCGTTCTCCCAAAGATCTTTGCCACACGATGTTGAACTCACAAAGCATAAGCTTTCCAGTTGTAGGCCTTGAGCATGATGTTTTTTATTGCTTTGATGTCGCTAATTCTGCTTGAATGGCTTCAGCTGGATTAGTTCAACATATCCTTTAGACCTTGTTACTCCATCCTCAGTGATTGAAGGCCAAAACAAGTGGCCCCATTTTCAACAGATAGCAAGTTATCATTCTTCCATGTGGTCTATTCATCATATAAAGTTCCATTCTGCTTTTCCATGAATCATACAAGTGTTTTTCAAGCATCGGTGGTTTGTTGTCTCCTCCAGAGAGAAGTGATTTATCAGCAAGAGACGTCATTGTGATATCAAAAAGATTACAAATTGATCGATCGGTGGTAGAAAGAAATTGTGTTTGATACGTGATTGTTGAGTCTTGAAACGAAACTACACGGGATTTTACAATTCTTGACAAAACCGGGAAGACAAGTGTTTGTTTCACGGGATTTTACAAGTCAAAGAAATAACCGTATAATTTAAAATTGAGTTTGTTAAGTTTAAACTGAATTTATTTTTCACTGGTTCGGTCCTCTCGTTCGGTCCACTAGTTCGGTCCTCTCGTTCGGTCCACTAGTTCGGTCCTCTCGTTCGGTTCTAACTAGTGACTACTCGTTCGGTTCTAACTAGTGAAAAATTCGTTCGGTTCTAACTAGTGACCGCTCGTTCGGTTCTAACTAGTGAAAACACTCGTTCGGTTCTAACTAGAGAAAACTCGTTCGGTTGACACTAATGAAGCTCGTTCGATCCAACCTATGCAACTCGTTCGGTTGTCACTAGTAAGGAACTCGTTCGGCTTACTCGTTCGGCTTCCTTGTTCGGTCCAACTCGTTCGGTTCCAACAGTTACGAAACTCAAATTTTCAAAACTAAAAAAAACACGATTTTTAATGGTTTTTAGCAAAAAATTCTTGTACAACTAGTATTACTAACCCTATAGGAACAATAAAAATGAAAACTTTAAGGTTTTTAAGCCAAAAAAATTTGAATCACTAATTTGCTCTTTGTAAAGGTTTTGAACACAAATCAAACACAAAAACTAAACACACCACTCCATGGCTCTATTGCTCTTGATACCTTTGTAAGAATACTAGGAATCTAATAACAAACCAAGAATAGTGAGTGAGATGTGGGTTGTGATGGTTAGAGGAGAAATTGTGATTGGACAATGTATGAATTGTATAAATGAAGTATATTGTAGAAATGGAACAACCAACCCTCGTCGGATGGAAAATGGATGAATTGTATAAATGAAGTATATAGAAAAATGGAACATGGAGGCCGTCCATGGGCTTAGTTGGGCCTCCTATGGGCCTTGGGCCGGACTAGATTACTAATCTAATCATTATACTAACTACGAGCTAAGACCTGTTACAACTTAGAAGTGACCGACACTTTTCGTGTTTCCAACAGTTATCCAACACTTCAAATCACCTTGAAGTATCTTAGATATGATGTGAGAGTACTTGTATGATCTTAGAAAATCAAAGTGTGGATTTGTTTGTGTGGCTTATTTGAGCCGTGAGCTTAAAGAGAGACAAAGAAAGGTTTTTGTGATTTTTGGTTAAGTATTTATGAAAGAAAGAGTGCATGCATGCTATTTATAGTGAAAATATCTAATTAACCTAACCATGATCACTTTCTAACCCTTGCACAAGGTTAATTAGTCAAGTGGTTCATGGTGTAAGAGTTGGTTCCCTATGATCTTTCTTAACCTTGATATTTTGAGCAAGTTGATATTTCTTGGTCCTATCCTTGAAAATCCGGCCACATAGGCTCCCATGTGATGTTATATTGATTATTTTGGGTATTGGGTATAATCGTGGGTATTCGTTTAAGCGTAGTTAGGTTTTGGTGCTTCCGGGAATGCCGAAACGCGTTTTATCGCGAAACGTAAGCATTTTACGTAGCCAATAAAAATAAGATGAACAAAGTTATTAATTATCCTTATAATAATCATATAACACTTGCTTGATGTAAACATTTAATCGTTTAATGCCCGTTTACATTGAATGATCATTTTTAGTTTACGCGATTTAACTTAACGTTTACGGTTTAAGAGCAAACGCGTAAAACCCTAAAAATAAATTGTGAATTACATAATGTCATACAATGACCTAAAACACGAGGTGTTATAGTCTTCCCCCGTTAAATGAGCCTTGTCCTCAAGGCTTATCACACGGCACTTGACGACGGTGCAGTCTTGGTGAAGAGGTGTGGATATTTCTTCCTGAATTGATCTTCACGTTCCCATGTAAACTCAGGACCTCTCTTGGAGTTCCATCGAACCTTGACTAATGGGATACGGCTTCGCTTCAACCGTTTAACTTCACGATCTGTGATCTCTATAGGTTCCTCGACAAACTGAAGCTTGTCATCAAAATGAAGTCCATCCAACGGAACGGCTAAGGGTTCGTCGGCATGACACTTCTTTAAGTTGGACACGTGAAATGTATTATGAACTCTGCTCAGCTCCTCAGGAAGCTCGAGCTTGTATGCAACGTCTCCAACCCTTTTTATTACCTTGAAGGGTCCAACAAACCTGGGATTTAATTTCCCTCGTTTGCCAAAACGTACAACCCCTTTCCAAGGCGAAACCTTGAGCATCACTTTATCTCCAACCTCAAACTCCATCGGCTTACGCTTCAAATCAGCGTAGCTCTTTTGCCTATCACGAGCGGCTTGCATCCTTTGCTTAACTTGAATGATTTTCTCAGTCGTCTCTTGTACTATCTCTGGACCGGTGAGTTGAACTTCTCCAACCTCAGCCCAACAAACAGGCGAACGACATTTTCTACCGTAAAGTGCCTCAAAGGGTGCAGCCTTAATGCTAGCATGATAACTGTTATTGTATGAAAACTCGACCAATGGCAAATGTTTAACCCAACCATTTCCAAAGTCGATCACACAAGCTCTAAGCATATCTTCGAGAGTTTGAATGGTTCTCTCGCTTTGTCCATCAGTTTGTCAATTACCCAATTATTGATCGAATCATCAACATGAGTCTCCATTGATGAATTCCTTGTTCCCACCATTATTTCTTTTACAAATCCTCAAGAATGACTGAATACACCACACAAAGTATTAATCCACCGTATAATCCTAACTAAACATATTTGTGAAATGGAAATGGAACGAGTGATATCAAGAACGTATTTGTGATTAGACAAATGGTCTAGAGTGACCGGAATTGATGTCTATACGATGGTTTGACTAAAAGTCAACAAATTATGATGGTGGTGTAACAGAAAATGGTTTCTAACAGAAAACAGAAACGGTTACAATGGTGGTAGGTAGCAGGATGTTGATATGATACCAAATGTAATATACTAATTGAATTACAAATTGGGGGGAGGGAGGGGTTGGAATATACTAATGATTTATAACTGTTTATAATCGAATTAGCCCAATAAAACTCTTAAATCACAAACTTTGGGAAATTTGATGAGAAATGATAAGGAGTATATTGAATTATGGATTTTACACAATGATTAAAGAGACATTAAAGAGAAATGAGAATAAAAAACTGAATGGAAATTATTACATGTGTTATTTATAGAACTAGAATTGGCGACAAATTCGGTTGAAAGGTTGTTATGTTCTTGGGCGTTGACTATTTGACTTTTTTGTTTGACTTTTCTTATTTCTTCTTTCATAACACAAAGATCTAGCGATTTGAATCTTTTATATTTACGATGGGAAGGGATCAAGTGAAAAGAAAAACTAAAATAAGAAGATTAAGAAGGAATTCTAGCTACACATTTTAAAAATGAGAGAAAATTTCAAGGGGAGATGCATCATCTTTTGTAGGTGCATCTGAAATGTGTGGTTGTGGTTTCTTCTTATCATTCTCATTTTAACTATTCTTCTCATTTGATCCTTACTCTATTTACGATTTATGGTTTTTTTGAATAAGCGCATGGAATTAAAAGTTTAATTGTTTGTTATATTTAGATCTTTCAGTGATAAATGGAATAAGATTTATGGATCCTGTGTTTTTGTTTAAATTGATATTTTTGGGCTTTAATTATTAAAAAATAACATTAAGACCCATGTGTATTTTCAGTTTTTTAGTACACGTGAACTAAAAAATATTTTTTCAAGAATTTTTAGACAATTTTAGTAATAATGAGCTTTAATTATAGTTTAAAATTGTAAAAGAAAAAATCTAAATAAAAACTTATTACTTGAAAAGAAATGATTTGATTTTTAAAAAATACAAAAGTCTCACTTGAGGTTTTGCTTTATTATATAAAAGATTATCCAACACGCTGGACATGGAGTCCAAAATTAAGAGATGCAATGGGAAAATCTTAATAATGAGTATGTCCCTCAAAACTCCAAGAAGAACTTACATTCGGCTCTTTGTTATCTCCTAAAGACGGGAAAAGGGTTCACGCGGATGAGTATGGTTCAATCAAAGTTGAGTATAATCAACCAGATTTTGGTTTCACGTCATTTGTAAGATAGGAAAAACCAAAAATGCACATTTGATGGCCTTCCAAGTATGTATCTATTCAGTTTGAGGGCAATAAGTAGATTTTTAGTCGCACTTTTTTTAATGTGTGGACAAAAACGTATAGTTACATACACTCTTTGTATAATGCATTAGTTTTTATAGGACTTTATACCCATCAATTAGTATCTAAACCGTACTAGAACAAAAAATAAGCTACTCATCAACTAGGAGACAACAAAAAAGGTTTATTGTAGTGAGTGGGACAACAGGTCAATGCGTCAAAAAACCAAAGTTTCATATAATTTACAAGTAGTTATTAAACTTCAGATCGTTCAAACATACCAAGTTATGTTAGAGTGTCACTCAACTTGGGTATATATCAATTAAACAATGTGACTTGCCTAATGCCTACCCTATGCCATATGACAAAGGCTATCCTAGATTGTGACAGTCACATGAAAATGATGGGCTATACACCGATTAAGGTTTCTATTGTTGGAAATTTAGTGCAATTGTGTGAGAATCCGGTCATATTTGGAAATAGGTTTTGAATGTACAAAATGTACACCCATCAAGTCACTAATTTTCCTTGACTATTTTAGTGGTTAGATTAAATAGGTGGTTACAAACATTTAAGTGGAATGCTTGACTACATTAAATGACAAGTTTGAACATTGAATGTTTGTAACAACTTTGACCTATTCAAGTGGCATGTTCGACTGCATTAGATGACCACATTTAATTTGGTCATGAAACCACTAAGTCCTATAATTAGGAGCTAATATATGGAAAGATTAATGAGCCCATTAATCTCTCAAAATTTCCATTGACTAGGTTCTGAGTAAATCTCCTATAAATAGAGATCATACTTGCATGAAAAAATACACAGAAAACATAAAAACTTAGAAGCGAAGAGTTCTTGATTTGTGCCTAAAACAAGAACAAGCACTTGGTATTATCCCAAGGTTGTATTCGTGTAACCCAGGTATAGGGTCGAATAATCATACTTAGAAAATTGAAATCACACGACCTCAAAGTGATATTCCGATAACCTAATTGGTAATTAGATAGGCATTGGATTATCTTACCTTTATCAGGGCTCCAACAACAACCAATCAAAGAAGATTATTTGTGATAATCAAGGTCTGTCTGCTGCTATGAGTGTGGTGTTCTGTCTCAATAATCCTCTACTAAAAACGGTTGAAAGCTCCGTGGATCAAATCAGGAGAGGTAATATGGGATAATGATGACTAATTTTTGATAGAGTTTAATCCTCTAAGGTATGTCTGATCCTTTATTTGATATTATCAAAAATGTTGAATCTGGAAAAGAACTATGAGATTCCTTAGAGGCTAAATATATGGCTGATGATGCATCAAGTAATAAGTTCCTTGTAAATAATTTCACAAATAACAAAATGACTGATTCAAGACCAGTTATAGAATAATACAATGAACTTCTTGGTATATTAGAAGGTTTACGCAACATAAAATGAACATGGATGAGGCCATTCAGTCCATTTACATTGACAAACTTCTCCTTCTTAAAAGATTTCAAGCGCATACCTTGAAAACATAAATAAGTGAGGAGTTAACTCTTGTTGAGTTGTGGGCAGATCATCTGCAGTATTAAGGAGTCCTCAGCACATGATAGTGTCAAGCCAAATGGCAACAATGTTGTTGGTCTACAATAATTTGACATGGTTGTGTAGATCTTAGATTTAGTTATGGAAATATTATTTCCTTGTTTAATGTTTTGCATGTTTCTAATATAAGGAAGAATTTAGTTTCAAGTAGTATTAATAATTGTGGTTATAAACAAGTGATTGAATCTAATAAGTTTTGTCCCATCCAAACATGGTGTGTTTATTGTTTTGGTATTTGAGTAATCAAATGTTCAGGCTTAATATTGTTAATGATAATATTGCTTCAGCCTTTAATGAAAGACTGAAAATAATACAACGTGATTTGATATTTTGAATGTGTGTAGAAATCTATGAATGTAATCTTAAAAAGTCTAGACTCCAATGCACATCAGTTACGTCAAACATCTTATTTACCTGAGAAATACAATTAGGGGTGAGCAAAAAAACCGAAACCGAACCGAAAATACCCGAACCGAACTCAATTTTCCAAAACCGAACTGAACCGAACTACAAATTCGGTTCTCGGGTTGGATATGGGTTTGGCAGTCTGAACCGAGAACCGAACCGCAAAACCGAATTTATATAAATATATATATTTTTTATATATTTATATATATAAAAAGATCAATCCTAATATAGAAAAACACTTTTTATTCTTGAAATTATTTTTTTTGCTAAATATCTATGTAGTTTTTTATTTTTTTTTAAATAATTCAGGTAATTCGGGTTATTCGGGTCAACCCGAAAACCGAACCGAATTCAAATTCGATTTTTGGTTCGGTTCGGTTTTCGGGTTGACCCAAAAAAAAATTTAACCGAACAAACCAAATAACCCGAGAACCGAACCGATCAACACCCCTAAATACAATGCTTAAAAGTGTCAACATAAAGTTAGTGAGTTCATAGGTTTATAAAACTGTAAATGTGAATCACAAGATTTTAAAGTGTGTATGGCAATATAATAAATATAAGCCACACAAAATTTCCCGGAATACCGTTAAGGTAACTCAAAAAGAGTTTCGCCCGTTTGACATGTACTTTATTCAAACCGGCCGGGATGTCAACCTTAATAGAACTGAGTTTCCCCCGTTTGACATGTACTTTATCCAAACTGGCCGGGATGTCAACCTTAACAGAACTGAGTTTCGCCCGTTTGATATGTACTTTATTCAAACTGGCCGGGATGTCAACCCTAATAGAATGGAGTTTCACAAAGTCTTAAAAAGTAATCGCATTGTTATAAAATAAACGAGCATGTAAGCGAGTTTGTAATCAATCATGTAAATGGGTTTGTAAACGAGTTTGTAAATGAGTTTGTAAGTAAGCTATGAAAACAAGTATGTAAACGAGTTTGTAAATGAGTTTGTAAGTAAGCTATAAAAAAAGTATGTAAACGAGTTTGTATGTGCGCATGTATTCTCCCCCAAAAAAGTTAAAAATAAGTAAAATAGGGGCCATGAAACTCACCTCAAGTAATGGAATTGATTTATAATAAATCAACAATGAATGACGTCACAAATAACCGGAATACAACCTAATATATTTATAGGACGGATAAGAATAATGTAATCGAAATAAATTAAGACGATGTATTTTATATCGTTATATCACCACCTAATAGTTTTACACTTAGCTTATAAATCAAAATAATGTTTTCGTTACGTTTACCACTTTTATTATTTTTACCACGACAATAAATATAGTCTAGTTAATTCATAAAATAATATTTATAAGATTTTAAACCGCGTATAAATATTATGTAGTATAGTTTTAGACGTAGCTTATAAATCAAAATAATGTTTTCGTTACGTTTACCACTTTTATTATTTTTACCACGACAATATATATAGTCTAGCTAATTCATAAAATAATATTTATAAGATTTTAAACCGCGTATAAATATTATATAAGCGATGCTAAAATATTTCTTAAGGTTTTTATAGTTCAAACGGACCGAAAATATAATTTTACTATTCATGTCAGGAAAACTAATGCATAAATTTTTATAACACTTTCTGAAAAATAGTCCAAGTTTGATTAAGAATAACTCACTCGTTTTACACTTTTGGGCTTCAAAACCCGCACTACTTTAACAAAAATCATTCCGGGCAACATTTTAGTTTTATACTTAAGCCGAAACGGACCCGAAAGGGGTCAAAATCATGAAAACCAAAACTGTCAGATTATATAGAAAAATTGCATTTGCCGGTATTGTTACAAATCTTGTTTTGACCATAACTTTATCGTTTTACGTCCGTTTTTCAAGTTCTTTATATGCCTGAAATCGTATTGAGACGTACTAATATATTTTTAAGGTTTTAACTCGCCAAAAATTCCCTATCCTACTGTTTAAAACCGGCTGTCCTTAGGGGTTTATTATACACTTCAAAACTATAATTTTAACCTCATTTTTACAAAACAACCTCTAATCTAACCACTTCAACCTCTTTCAAAATCAACACATCCAAACTAACCTAATCTCATCCAATACTTCACGATATAATGAAATAACTTATAAAATCTAATAAGCTAGATTATGAATAATAAACTTGACAACGTGTTTAATAATCATAAGTAAGTAGTGTTCTTGATTTCTTTGCAAATATTTATAAAAGTTTATTAGTTGGTGATATAACTTTATAATCAAAATGTTTAGGTATAAAAATAAATAATGTAAGTATAAAAATAATCAAAATGAATAAAAATCAAAAAAGTGGGTAGAGTATGCTTACAAAGCTTATGAACACAAAATGAAACCTAGGCTTTGATTTTTAACCTAAAACTATAAAAACCCAACTTGAAATTATTGAAACCCTAGATTAAATCTTGAACCTAAACTTAAAAACACCTTGGAACACCTTAGATATGAACCTTGAACACACTAGTATGCTAGAAATATCAAGAAAATGGAAGACAAAAGGAACCCTTTATGGCTTATTTTGTGCCGTGAGATTTGAGGGAGAAAATAGAGACTTGTGTTTGATTTTAGTAAATGAAATGGAGTGTATGTGTGAAGTGTTCTATTTATACAAGGCTTGCAAAATATCAAGGACAATAATATCTAGAAAATGTCTAGGAGATATTTAGGAAAATATAAAAAGTTATAAATTATCTCGGTAAAATTATATAACACTTATTTGACGTAAACTTTTATTTTGTTAATGCCGGTTTACGTTAAATGTTGATTTTCGGTTAACGCGATTTAACTTAACGGAACGGTTGCAATTAAAAGTAAACATGTAAAGGTTCAAAGTAAATAGTTTTGAGTTTACTGACGTAAAATGACCTGAAAATGCGGATTGTCATAGTGTAACTCTAAACTGAATGGTATTAATCAGTCTAATGGCTTCAGCTTTGTACTCACTGAGTAGTAAGCTGAAGGACACCATCAGGGAGTAATCTATCAGAGGGCTTATCATCAGCGGGTTAACTCATCAGTGATTCTTTTCAGTTTGAACACTTCAGCTTGTTTGCTCTTCAGTGAGCTAGCTGATGAGTGTTTAGGACCCCGAATGAATGGCTTAGCTGGAATAAATCCAACTAACTTGTAACGGCTTTAACCTATTCAAATGGCAGTTATAACGGCATTGTTAATACAAATATTCGCGCAAAAAACGATATTTATATTTAATGATCTTCATGTTTTGATAATAACAATTATAATGTCATACTACGTAAAAGTTTACGTAAACAAGTTATTTAGTCGAAAGTTTACTTGACGCCGACAAATAACTTAAGGTATGAATATGGCATTATTAAACATAGTTTGATCAAAGAAAAATATTATCATTTGCATAAATCTTTTCTAATCAAATGATTTAAGTTAACACATGATTAATTATAAGCTAATTATATTAATCATGTAAGACAAAATAAGATTAACCATAAGTGGAAACAATCTTTCCAATCTTCCCAAATCTAGAAAATCTTTCTTTATTGGTGATAAGAAATATTATGTTCCAGAAGAATCTATTAAACTAGTTTTAATAAGTACAAAACAATATTTTGTATAGATTTGGGGTTAATCATAAAATGACAAAATGTTGTACCACCTCCTCGGACGGATCCACCATAACAAAGCGCGGATCCAAGCTTGGGTGGATCCGTGAGTCGCAACGTCCAGCTGTTTGGGACAGCATTTGAATTTCAAAAGTTTGCCTATAAATAGCAACATTAAGTCTTCATTTTAGACAACTCTTGTAAAATATTTTTCACATACATCTTTTATCTTTTATATTCTTTGATCATTATACTTGTTACATAATCCATTACAAGTGATCAACTCATTCCACTCTTTAGTGAAGAACACTCAAGAAGACATCAAGCTTCAAGTGTTAATAGTTTAGTTGTGTCATCACGTTTGTGATAACCAATCATCTTGTATATCTTGTGCTGTGTGTTGTTTGTATAATATGTGTATGATAGGTTAGTAATTAGGCCATAAAATACATAGTGTGTTAGATTGGTTCTATCTTGAAGTAGAACTCGATATTTAGCTTAGTACCAGAAAAAGTGTAAGCGACGTGTATGGTTTTCTCCGCCTAAAAGGAGCTTATTGGCACAGTGAAGATAACTCTCAAGTTGGTACTTGGGGAGTGGAGTAGGGCGAAGAGGAGCTTTGTAGCCGAACCACTATAAATCATTATGTCATTGGCTTGATCTTTCTTATCTTTACTTGTTTATATTTCGTAGATTAGTTACTTACTTATTGCATCGCTATCATATACACTTGTGTATATCTCTTGAGTTCACATAAGTTGAAAATCTAAGTTTTAATTTTAAAACGGTAAAAACTATTCAACCCCCCTTCTAGTTTCCATAATTGGTATCAGAAGCCAAGGTCACCCAAGATCCTTAACGTATATTGTACATTAAAGCTTGAATCGATCTATATCTAGAAGGGCAATCTATGCAAAGACCACCTCTTTTTGAAAGTGATTATTTTATATATTGGAAAAATAGATTTGAAACTTATGTGAAAGTAAAAGATTTAGATCTTTGGCATATTATCTTGAATGATGATTTTCTACCGGTTGCCAAAAATAAAGTTACTCAAGTTTTAGAGGTTGTTCCTTTTGAAGAACAATCCGACGATCTTAAAAAGAAACTTGCCAAAAATAATAAAGCTAAAATGGTTCTTTATAATGTTTTACCTAAAAAGGAATACGAAAGAATTTTTATGTGTAAACGGCTAAAGATATTTGGCAATCGTTGTTAATCACACATCAAAGTAATAGCCACGTAAAGGATAATAAAATTGATCTTCTTGTTCAACAATATGAACAATTTACTATCTTTGAAGAAGAATCTATTAATAACGGTTTTGCTAGATTTAACACTATTATTACTAGTCTTAAAGCTCTTGATGAAGGTTTTTTTAGCAAGAACTATGTTAGGAAGTTTCTTAGGGCTCTACATCCTAAATGGAGAGCAAAGGTCACGGCGATTGAAGAATCGAAAGATTTATCATCACTAGCTCTAGACGAGCTTATCGGCAATCTAAAAGTACATGAAGTAGTCATGAAAAAGGATTCCGAAATTTATAGAGGCAAAAAGGAAAGAGTTAAGTCCATTGCCTTAAAAGCTAAGAAAGAGTATAGTGATGCTGAAACTTTGACATCCAAAAGCGAAGACGAAGAATATGCTATAGCCGTAAGGAACTTTAAAAAGTTCTTTAGAAAAAAAGGGTAAATTTGTTAGGCAACCAAGAGAAGAAAAGAAGTCATTCCGACAAAGAGATGAAAAGAAAGGAAAGAGTGGCCGGAAATATTTTAGATACGGTGATCCAAATCATCTCATTGGCGATTGTCCAAAACCATCCCGCAACAAAGATCAAAATGCCTTCATTGGAGGTTCTTGGAGTGATAGCGAAAATGACGCCGTAGACAAAACCAACGATGATAATGCATCTTCTCTTGATAATGATAGTATGCAAATAGAACATGATAGCTTACGTAAAATTAGCTTAAAATTCATTAACAAGAATAAAATTTTGAAAACTAAAAGAGATCTTTTAGAAAAAGAAATTTTAGAATTGAACGAGAAAATTAAAAAACTTGAGAGAAGTAAAGAAGTTGAGATTGCATGTAAGTCATGTGAGGAACTTAAATCGAAAAACGCCAAACTTAAAGAAACTCAAGTTAAATTTGATAAAAGCGCTAATTCACTTAGAGAAATGTTAAATAATCAAAAGTCACCTAGTTGTAAAATAGGTCTAGGATTTGATAGCGATAAAGCGTCAACAAGCGAAACTAAAACCGTGAGTTTCGTTGGATCGTCCACTAAAAAAGCGATGGACGAATCCACCATAAAGGTGCACGGATCCACCTTACCTCGATCCGTGAGTCGCACCTATGGCAAAAAAGGGACAAAATACGTTTTTAGTCCACCTATGTCTTCTAGATCGGATTTTATTATTACTAGGAAGAAACTAATAAATAATAGCATTGATGAGTCAAAGAAACCATCTTTAAAACCATCACCTAAAAGCGGTATAGGTTATGTCAAAACTGAGTCTAGACTGAAAACACCTCCACCTAGAAGAAACATCTTTTCTCAACCAAGATACAACACACCTCAATCTAGGAGAAACTCTAGACATCCATTCATCAAAACTTCTACCCTATGAATTGGAACAACCAACAAAATCAAGGCTTCGTACATATGGGAAATTGTATCACATTTCAATATCCCAATCAATTGCAACAAATGCAAGGGATGTACAACACTAACATTTTCGGAACCATGAGATATTGGGGACCAAACGCTTGAATTTGTTTTTGTTGAAATAGGTATGCTTGAGAACATGCTTGGAACCGGATGAATGGATCAAAGATAGTGGTTTCTCCGAACATATGACCGGTAACAAGAGTTTATTCTCTACCTATAAAGAATATGACGGAGGTAATGTTGTTTTTGGAAGTAACCTAAAAGGAAAGATCATAGGCAAATGTACAATCTCTAATGAATCTCTTACTATATCCAATGTAGAACACGTAGATAACTTAGCTTTTAAATTACTTAGTGTCGGTAAAATTTGTGACAATAAGTGTCAAGTCTTATTCACGGAAAAAGGTGGTGAAATAATTAAAGATGGTAAAACATAGGAAACGAGATTAGGAAAAATGGCTTATACGTAATCAAATTAGGAAATAAGTCTCAAGACAAATTATGTCTCGCCATGGCAGTGGATAATTCTACCTTATGGCATAGAAGACTTGGTTATGCAAATATGCGTTTAATTTAATCGTTGTCATCTAAAGAATTAGTTAGAAACTTACCTAAGCTAAAATATGATAAACATTTTTGTAATACTTGTAAAATTGAGAAGCAAGCTCATGCAAGTCATAAAGCTAAAAATATAGTTTCCACTAAAATATGTTTAGAATTATTGCATATGGACTTATTTGGCCCATCGGCAATTAAAAGCTATGGAGGTAATCTATACACCTTAGTTGTAGTAGATGATTATTCTAGGTATACATGGACTAGATTTTTAATGACTAAAAATGAAGCTTTTGAGAAATTTGAAATATTAAGTAGGAAAATTCAAAACCAACTAGGTAGTTCCATAATAGCTATTAGAACGGATCATGGTTGGGAATTTGATAATGAAGTACAATTCGGAGCTTATTGTGATGCATAAGGCATTACTCATAACTTATCGGCTCCACGTACTCCACAATCAAATGGGATAGTATAAAGAAAGAATAGGACCTTATAAGAGATGTCTAGGACTATGCTTAATGAACAATCCATTTCACAAAAGTTTTGGTGTAATCCCGTTGATACGTGAACTTAAATACTAAATAGAATTTTAATTCGACCAATACTAGGAAAAACCCCTTATAAAATATTTAGAGGTAGGAAACCTTCTTTAGAATATTTTAAAAGTATTTGGAAGCAAGTGCTTCATTTTTAATACTAAAGACTATCTAACCAAGTTTAACCCAAAGTCATACGAAGGTGTTTTTCTAGGATATTTTAAAAATAGTAAAGCTTATGTAGTATTAAATAAACATACAATGAAAGTCGAAGAATCACTCAATGTGACATTCGATGAAAGTCCTCCTCCTACCAAATTATCACCATTGGTTGATGATGATGTTGGTGAAGAAGAAGCCATTAGAAAGAATACCCAAGTAGTAAATACTAATAACGAAGAAGATGAGTCGATAGAAGTTGACGAAATCACTAACATTAAAGAATCTAAAAATCATCCACTAAATCAAGTCATAGGAAATCTAAATCAAAGAACCTTAAGATCTCAAGCCCAAAATCATAGTAATTTCTTTTGTTTTATATCTACAATAGAACCCAAAAATTTCAATGAAGCATTAAAAGATGAAAGTTGGGTTGTAGCTATGCAAGAGGAACTAAATCAATATGTAGCTAATGATGTTTGGGAATTAGTCCCTTTGCCCATGAGTCAATCGATCATAGGAACAAAATGGGTCTTTAGAAATAAATTAGATGAAAATGGTATAATATCTAGAAATAAGGCTAGATTAGTAGCACAAGGATATAATCAACAAGAAGGTATAGATTATGATGAAACATATGCTTCGGTAGCTAGATTATAGTCAATTAGAATACTTCTTGCTATTGCTTGTACAAATGATTTTAAATTATATCAAATGGATGTAAAAAGTGCTTTTCTAAATGGTTTTATAAACGAAGAGGTTTACGTTTCTCAACCTCCGGGGTTCATTGATTTTCAAAAACCAAACTATGTTTATAAACTTAAAAAGGCTTTATATGGTCTTAAGAAAGCTCCTAAAGCTTGGTATGATATACTAAAAGCATTTTTGATAAAACACGAGTATTCAATGGGAATGGTCGATAATACACTTTTTACTAAGAGATCAAAATCGCATCTTATCATTGTTCAAATATATGTCAACGACATTATATTTGGTTCTACGAGTCAAAACTTGTGTGATGATTTTACAAAAATCATGAACGACGAGTTTGAGATGAGTATGATGGGGGAGTTAAACTTCTTCTTGGGTCTTCAAATCAAACAAATAGAAGACGGAATATTTTTCAATCAATCCAAGTACATCAAGGAGATGTTAAAGAAGTCCGGGTTGGAAGATTCCAAACCAACCAAGACGTCGATGTCAACAGAGATCAAGCTCACTAAGGACGATGAATCCGACTCTGTGGATAGCTCTAAATATCGAGGTATGATTGGTAGTTTACTTTATTTAACTGCAAGTAGGCCCGATATTATGTTTAGTGTTTGCTTATGTGCTCGTTTCCAAGAAAATCCTAAGACTACCCATTTAGAAGTCGTTAAGCGTATATTTAGGTATATTAGAGGAACTAGTCACTTAGGATTATCGTATCCGAAAGGAACCGGAATAGAAACTGTAGTTTTTGCCGACTCTGACCACGCGGGCGATTACATTGATCGCAAAAGCACTAGTGGCGTTTGTACGTTCATGGGATGTTGTTTAACATCTTGGTTCGCTAAGTAACAAGCGGCCCTTGCTATCTCCACGACCGAAGCCGAATACGTCTCCGCCAAAAAGGCATGTCAACAAGAACTATGGATGAAACAAGCTATCATTGACTACGGCATACGCCTCGACGACGTTATGATCATGTGCGACAATAAAAGCGCTATCGACTTAAGTAAAAACCCCGTACAACACTCTAGAATAAAACATATAGAATTCCGTCATCACTTTCTACGCGATAACGTCCAAAAGGGCAATATCTCTATCGAGAAAGTTGCATCCGAAGATAATATAGCCGATATATTTACTAAGCCTTTAAAACGTGAATATTTAATTATTTAATATTAGGATTAGGAATGATGAAACTTATCATGGATAGTGATCCTTCATCATCCCAAAAATAATCGTAAGCGGAATCTCTAATGAAGTAATTATTCATTATTCAAAAGATGACAATTCTCATTACTAGTTCCAATTACAAAACTTCCGATCATGAACATAATCGAGATTAGAATTTTACTAGATAAATAAAATATCAATAACATGACCATAGATATTTTCAAAGTCTACATGTATGGTCAATACATAAAATTACAAAATCGATTGAAAAAGTTGAAAAGGACAATCATCGAATTGCAACTCACACTTGTGTTGACGATGTTTTTATTAAGTCTAAATGTTCATAAATGATTATGTTATTAGTAATGGTCAAAACTTATGCTAAAAGATAACACACTCCTAGTAGGATCGACTACGTTGAAATTCCATCGAGAAATTCATGACAAGTTGCATGATTCACTCAAAACTTGAACGTCAACTCTGAAAATTATATCACATACTCCTAATAGTAAGTATAACACACTCCAATTGCTAAAAACATAACACCACATATCAATTTGCTCAAAAATCAACTATGTCCGTATTTTTGGAGACTTGCGGACCACAGATCCACCATCAGGAGATCCGTGCGTTATTTAGGTGGATCCGTGAGTCAATAGGATACCCTATATTTAAATTGTTGGACCACTTGTCTTTTCTTCCAATAACATACCACCACCTACATCTCATACCACCCAAGATTGAGCATTCCCGCCAACATCATTTCAATCCATAATTAAGATAGATCCATACATTTCTTGACATTTACATTAACAATTGTAAGTTTTTCTCTACTAAATCTTTATTTTGAAATACTTATTTTTCTTTCCATAAAAGGAAAAAGACTTGAAATAATAGATTAACTTGTTTTTCCATACTTGGAACTCACATTCAATGTGATTCGCCAAGAATATTTTTTTTAACTCGCAATTAGATTTTTTTTAATATTGTCTATCTACATAGTTAATACAAATCAAAAACGATTACCCTCTCATGAATGATTCTTCAAGATCTACGATTGTTGTGTTATCTTGACTCATTCGATTTGAGAGATAAAGAAAAATGAAGATGTGTGATTCACTACATCGTGTACATGAATCACACACATACATCATAACTTACTTTTAATATACTTATCTATATCCTAATTATAACTTTATTAGCTTTAAATTATGCTTGGAATGATGAAACCCGACTACAAAAGAACCAAAGCCTACATACCCAAAATCCATCACCAAAGGTCTACTCCAAACAATGCCAAAAGCTCTTTTAAAACTCTTCAAAATCGCTTCATTCATGAAGGAAGATACATTGAATCATGTTTCACCTTTGGCAACGACATCGTTGATCAATTCAAACCCATTCAATTTGATTGTCTCCTCACCTTAAATGGTCATATTTGTATGATATGTCTCTTTCGATTGGTTTCACCATTCGAGACAAGGAGTTCATTATGTCACTCGAAAAATTCGGTCAAGTCCTTTAAATTCCATACAAAGGAACACGTGTCTTCTCAAATGATTGCTTATTAGAACTTTTAAACATTACTTGTGAAAAGCATGCCTCTTATCAAACTAATCTTACAAACATTAAAGATGTCATTCAAAACATTTGCATTCCCTCAAGCCATTGTCCCAATTGCTAGGTTCACATTTCATAAACAGGTCATGGATCCTCTAGACATTTCAAGAAATCCTAGCAAAGAAAAGGGAAAGAAAATTGCCTCTCCCTCGGTCATCTCCTCTTCATATTCATCATCTGTTAGCCTTAATTTTATATAAGTCGAACAAGAATGTTATCGGTCTTATTAGTCATAATTAGTCTTAAAACCACATAAATTGTTATCAGAGAAAACATTCTTTGTGATAATGGACCCAAAATTCACTTATCCGCTTGTGGTGCATACATGATCTATTGTATCACTACTTCCACTTCATTCAATCTAGCATTCTTCGTGGCCAAACGAATGCAATATTCCAAAAACTCTCCTAATGAACGGTTACCTTACGGTCTCCTTCTATCTAAGCTCTTAAAATTGTTCAAAATAACTTGTTTCTCTCTCAAAAGTAAACACTTCATTTCCTTTCATCCCTCTATGGATATGATGAGCAAATATTCTCCTAACGGTGAAATCATCGATAACTATCGTTGTGCTTTGCATGATCATCACGATCATGATCGTTCTCAAAGGTAATTCAAAATAAATATGTAATAGGATATCTTAACATCTTAACTAAACTATGTTAAATTAGTACGTGTAATATTAATAGGATAATGTGCAAGTCTATTAGATTTTGTGTAATGAATTTCATAGGATTAGGCTTCATTTACATCATTACTTACACGATAATTTGTTTTGTGTTTAGGGTGTAAATTAATGCTCTGGTCATTTTTGTTCAAAGCTGCAACCCACGGATCCACCATATGGTAGATCTAATTCGACATATTTAGTCTATATAAAGTATATATATATATCCTAAACTACCAAATAAGTAATAGTATAGAGAGTATCCCGTTTGATATAAAAATTGCTTGAGGACAAACAATATTTTATCTCCCGGATGTCGTATCCCGATGAAGTGTGAATTGAAAATCTTGTTACGGTTTGTGATCGCGTGCTTGAATAATCAATATTTTGGATTTGGATTCTAAATCTCATAACGCAAAGGGAAAGCATATAAAGGCACGCTAAACTAGAAATTAAGGCAATTTAAAAATCTTAACGACATTTAAATCAATTAAAAACTAATTAAAAATTAAAATAAACTAACTAATTAACTAAAAATGACAAATTAAAATTCTAAAAACTCAAAATGCAAATTTCTTAAACTAAATGCCTTAAACTAATTTTTAAAAGACAGAAAATATTTTTTTGAATTTCTAATCTAATTAAAACTATTTTTTAAACTAAATAATACTAAAAATTGAATTAAAAATACTAAACTTAATCCTAAAACTTTAAGAAAATTTATAAAAATTCTTTAAGCTAAAAAGGAGGTTTACAAAGAAAAATTACTCAAAAAGCTTAAACGTATAAGCTGCTAAAAATCAAATAAGCTGATAAGCTTAAAAACTAAACTAGAATAAGCAATTAATAAAACAAAACTTTAATGAAAAAGTCCCAAGGGCAACTGGTTAAGGCGTTGGTGTTGTGAAGGGAAGGTCACAGGTTCGAGTCCTGTAACTTTCTTTTTTGAATTTTTTTTTTTTTTTGAAAAAGCTAAAAACTAAGTAAAAATAAGTAACTTTTATGAAGGGCTTAAGGACAGAGCTTATCAATAAGCTAGAAAAAGTAATTAAAAGGCAATAGCTTGGTTTTCTTAATACTTAGAAAATAAGCTAAATTGTTTTGGCCTTTTGGATTTAATAAGCAACTAGAAATCTAATAAGCTAAACACAGTCCTAAAGCTAGACTTAATAAGCACTAAGGACAAGAAAATAGCAAAATGAATAAGCTAGAAAAGCACCTAAAAGCATAAAGACAGCAGACCTCTAAAGACTCTTTAAGGACTACTACTACTATTTTAAGCTAAGATTAGCACTAATAAGTAATACATATTAAGCTAAAAATTAAAAACAGATAAAGACTTAAACTTAAATGACTCAAATAAGCTAAATTCAAGTAAATAAGTTTGAAAACTAAGCTAGAATATGCAAATGAAAATGACAGATACACTACTTTATTTTTGGCTTTTTAAAGATTAATGACTTTTTAAGCTTAAAACTAAGACTCAAAAACTACTTGTGACACACTAAAGACATAAGACAGATTGAAACCTTACTAAAATAATCTAAATGAAAGCAAAATAAATCAAAATTAAGCTAGATTCTAGACTCAAATGATCTGCTCATTAAAGACTTTTAAGCACAAACCTACTATTACCACTTTTAGACTGTTTTCAATCTAAGATGTTTAAAATGCAACTTCAAAAGCTACAAACTCAAAACAGATGTACATTGATGTTAATAAACTTCATTTATCTCACAAAAACCACACCTAAAATCGGACTTTATGAAATTTTTCAAAAATAAGCTGTTTGAATAGCCCAAAGGTCTAGCAGACTTATGGTTTGATAACAACACTCAAAACTTAACAAAACCTATTTTAAACTTTTAAAAACTAACATTTAGACTAATATAGAGCTTATGAAAACTGATTTAAGAGCCAAAACAGTTTACACACTATTTTACCATTTTTAAAGCCCTTATCCCAAACACCCCTTTAAGATATAACATTTTATTTTTAAACCAAGACAAATCATGATAAGCTCTAAAATGCCAAAACAGATTAAGTACTAAGTATATTAAGGACTAACAAGCATAAACTTATGAAAATTAAGCACTTAATAATAAGCTAATTTGACTAAAAAGAGCAGTCTTAATGAAAACTCAAATAAAACAACTTCTAAGCTACAAACTAAACATATTAAGCTACTTTTAAGAATAATAAACACATTTAAGCAACAATAAGCAACAATTAAGCATATTAATAAGTTGAATAAGAAAATAAGCTAAAATTAGTAAAAGATGACATACTTGTCTTTGCTCAAACAAGGACTTAAAGTGCTCTTTAGAGCTTATCTATAAGCTCCAGCTTGTTGAAAACAAGCTGGTAAAACCCATAAGCACTTCCATTATTGGCTTATCATCCATTATAAAGCTTATACTGACTTTGCAAGTGATATGAATGAATAGTTTATTCAGTTAAGCTTTAAACAAGCTTAACTGAATAAGAAGTAGCTTATTAGGTTATTCAGAGCTTATTGAGCTTATTTAGGTGAAAACTAAACACATTTTACGAATTTGTATTAAAGTAAAGCATGAATTTAAAACACAATTAAAATGAAACTGAAACTTTTATTGATTATAAAGATATTACAATGCTTTAAAAAGGAAATTACATCAAAATTAAGCAGGAAATAAGCTAAGCTACTACAATAAGCTACTAAAAACTACTAAAGCTAGATGATTTTTCTTTGTGATAGGGCCCCTTTATTTATAGTGAACGAGAGAAGGTTCTAGGCTTGAGGAGCGTCCCATAAGCTTCAATCTCGACCCTTGAATCATAACCAATCCTCAATCCATCTCTTTGCATCCTTGGATCACCCCACGTATCTTCAACCAATCACAGCCTTTAGGATTGCCAGCGTGGCTTTAGTTATGTAAGACGTATCAGGCTGGCCTTCTAGAAAGGAATTGATATGTGTGTGGAAAAGGTTTTACCTTGTGTTTCCCTATGTTACTTGTATCAAGTGAAAATGAGAGGGAAGTGATGAATGAATAGTAACTGGCACGTGTATTATCAATGGTTTGACTTGGACAGGCTTTTGACTTAGGCCTTATATCGTAGGTTTTTTTATTATGAATTGGGCCAGGAATGATAAGGGTTTTAATAGACTTGGATTTTGGACTTTTATTATAACTAAGGCTTAGGGATTTAGGCTTATATTCTTATCATTCAATTGATAATGGGCTGACCCGGCCCATGAAACGGGTACGGGTTGGCCCATTAAAAATGAATACGCCTTCGGCTTCGTTTTTCTCACGCTCTTCCAATCTCGTGCTCGTTTTTGTCCGTTTTGGCTTTGTTTTTGTCCATTTTTGATATATTTGTTACCTGCAAGACATAATTCACAAGACACACATATACAATGTATTTTTCATATATTATTGATCATTTAAGCTTGTTTTAATAAAGAAAATTTATATGTGATTAAACACATATCAAATATCCCCCATACTAAGCTATTGTCGTTTCCTCACGCAATGTCATATACATACACTTAGATAACCAAAAATTTCAACCCCCTTAGACTAATTACCTCGAAAAATAGCTAAGTGTTCATCTAAGGGAATTAAAAAATTATTAGTTTTGAAAAGCCTTGTTTTACCATTTTTATAAGTATGCATACTTTTTTTTTCAATCATAACTTTAAGGATCACGGAACAAAAAACACTAAAAGGATAAATTCATTGTCCTCGATTTTTTACCCGCCCCAAACCAAGCTTAAAAATGAAATCATTGTTAAATACAAGTTAAGATGCTAACACTACTCATAGATGCAAATTGCGTACGCAAAGCTAAAACGCGTTTAATATTTCAAATGTGCAAGATCCTACTTAACATACCACCATGACATTAGATGATTTTGCTATCCAATGGTGTAATTCAAAAAGGAAATTTGATGATCATAATAGCCACAGGTGCATTCTTAAAACATTATGGGACTTACATTGATTTAACTAATGTACTAGTAAGCAATGTTTCATCCCATCTCGGCCCTCCGAGCTTATGGTCTCACCAACTTAACTCGATCAACGCAGCCAATCACGAACTGTGATTATGTACACAACGTCTCACAAAAAGTGTAATAATTCACCTATGGATGCAATCTACATACGTTCTCACGTGATGTAAAAGGCAACTGCAAGTTTTTTACAAATTGAAATTTGCAACAATATTTAAAAAGGGTATAATATTATACGTGTCCAAATATGTACGAATAATGCATGCATTACATCTTCGTATCCATAAATTTTAATAAAAACTTTACACAATTAAGTTCATTTATCATTTGAGACACTTTATTTTCTCTATACATCCACATGATAAAATAGTGATATCTATTAAAAATTTGACGATTCAATGTGTTTTCAAATCTAAAGAATTCTTATTTTATCACGGGAAAAGAATAAAGAATGATTAAAAGCCATTCAAACCCTAAACCATTCGCACTTCCTATGTAGTTGCAAGATATCAGGGATATTATAGAGTATTTTGTTTGTAGTAAGATAGGAAACCAACTAAGCCTTACCACAAGATACCCTCAAACCCTTGTTGATATCCTTGCAAGTAAATAGTACTTTTCTAATTCGTCATTGATAAAATTGTAACTCTAAAATTTTGAAAACCATTATTAAACTCTATTAAATTGGAAATTTTGGTCGTGAAATTTTAATTATGAGCCCAACATTATAGATAACACACCCGGAGTGACTCAAACGACTATCACAATGAATAGTCACTAATAAATATTATATATCAAAAATATATTATTCATATTATGAAATTTTCTTTTTCAAAAAAACCCCTATTGTTTTTACATAATTCAACAACTTATTAAAAACAAAAAAACATAAACAACTAATACACATAACATGTGACACATGAGATTTATAGGTTAGTATTAAGCCTGTAAATTTTCAGTTAATGTATGAGTTAGTCAATAATTTTTATAAAAGTATAAAAAAAAAAAAAAAAAAATAAAAAAGAAAAAAAAATAAAAAAAAAAAAAATATTATAACGTGGTATGATGACGAAGACAAGATGATGAAATCATGGCTACTTGTGGAAAAGAAATCCATCGAACGCTATGGCGTAGTTTCAAATGTCATATACTTTATTCTGTGTACGTACTATGTATATGTAATTCATATTATATGTATATTATTTTAGTATTTTATAGATTGTAGAGTACTTTCTATTTTAAAAAATAGGTAGATGGGATCGCCAGGCTCTTTGAAAACTAGTTAGAAAAATTTCAATTATAGCAAAATAAATAAAAGGTTATTTTTACATTAGAATAAAAGAAAATGTATAATAATCAATAAAAGAAAAAAATATAATTAAAGTGTGTTTGTGGATCGGGCCCGAACAAGTGAAAAAAAAAAAGGAAAGAATCCCAATTTGATAAAGAACATGTTTTTGGTAATTAATCTTTTCCTAAGCCTATAAATTTACAAATCATTTAACTTAATCAACAATCACTTATTTTTCCACTCCTAACTCCTTGCTGTTCGACACAACACAAAGAACAAAGGGAAACTCAAAAATTTTTAGTGTTTAGATTTTTCCAAAGAGTTAAGGTAATATTTCTTCTAAATCCTATATCAAATTCAATTAGAATTTATTTTAACCGGTAACAATTATAAAGAATGAATAGGTTTTTGTAAATAATCTGTAATAAGATGAGGGTTTTAGATCATTAAAAATCAATTTTAGGAGTTAATAATTTAGGGTTATGGTAAGTTAATTAGGGATAATTATGCTAAATTCAGAATAAAATCCTGGACAGGATTTTATGATACATCTTGCGAAGCCATTATCTCGGTCATGAGACGTATAGCATTTAAGATATTGATTTTCCCATTAAGCCTAAAATTAACTACAGAGAGTGGACTATCTAACTAAAGTGGTTTTCAAGAATTAAGAAAACTAGTGGAAGAGTTTATTTCAAATTAATCAAACAAGCTTCGTTTTCAAACTGAGCTTTGTCAGAATCAGAGTTTTGTTTTGTAAGTCAAAAACCATATCCCAAAACGACATTTTAATTAATAGGCTTATCTACCTGAAGCAAATTTTCATGATGTTTATGATTTTTTTAGAATTTTTGTAGAATGTCCCTAAGTGTTTAAAAGATGGTGTCTAGCTCAAGTCTAAAACTTTTTTGGAATGTCTAATTCATTCCAAATTCCTGGACACTTTGTGATGTTGAATTTTTTATTAAAATGTTACACCTCACTATAATTTTTAATCCAAAAACTAGAATCACACAACACTTAGGGAGCTATGGGAATGTGAGGAAAAGAACCAATTAGGTTTTTAAGTATTTTATTTAGTAGACATCTTGATCTAAAAAACTGAGTAAAAAAGGCAGAAAGTAGAAGTAAAAGTTTGTGATGTAATTTGAGGTTAGCAAAGTATGCAGGAGTACATATAGAAGAGTTGAACAAGATATGATATAAAGTATCCATGCGTTTTGATGTTACAATCGACTAGGTTGTGTGACATAATCGAAGTATGAACGGATGTGTGTACTTTGTTTTTGTTTAGATTCTTGTGCAAGATTAAGTGAAGAATTGGAATTTGCTTTGCATATCAGGTGAGCTTTTACAGTCCCACTTTTTACTTAAATTTAGGAATGAAATGATTCAAAAATTTTTTGAATTATGAACCTTGATAATGTGATTATAAGTGTCTGAACTAAAAATGATAGCTATGTGATATTAATTGTGGTTAGCGCATGTGTATGTTGAGGATGACAATGACCTTGTGTGAGACCCGAACCGGACTATCTTGTGCAAGTAGGTCATTCATTGGCGTGGATATAATTATGGGACGGAGGTAATAAATATCCTGCCAATAATATACCGCGCAAGACTAGCCATGCATAAAGTTCGAAAATGTTTGTTTTTGTTGATCGCAGGTGTCCATAATTGAGTCTTAAATGTGAATATATTTTGTGAAAGAATACCCATATGATATATGTTGTAAGATGTTTTTTTTGTTGATCCGCGGTGTCATAAGTGAGTCTTGAACCTGTAATCTCTCACCAACAATAAAATGTTGACATTTTAAGCATCATTTTTTTAAGGTGAGCACAACGTTGTGAAAGAGATTAAAAGAGAAGTTTAGTTGGACCCATAAGGCTTGCATGCGGAGTCATGATTTATCTGTTTTAGTTTTTCAATTAAAACTTGTCATGTTTGTTCTTCATGCATTATATGTTGGATTTTTGTTTTGGGGCGTTGTTCATAAACAACGCTTTGGATCTTAAGTTTTATTTGAAAGTCCACATTTTTTAGTTTTTCTCCTATTTTTGACCGCCTAGTGTAATGAATGATGCCTAATGGAACATCCTTGCGTATTCCACCTTTGCGGGGTTGTGACATAACATTTATTTTAAACATTTTAACAATTAACAACATGCAAATCATAAAAAACGATGAACATGAATTATTCGAATAATTAAAATTAATTGTCTACATTCCACAAAGCTACCTTTTTTCCCTCTAATGAATCAGGGCCACATACATTCTATGAAATCGATTGCGTAGAAGCCTATATAAATATATACCACGATAGCTATAAAAGCTGATATATAATTTCAGTCGACTTTTAGGCCATGACATGACATACCTAGGGTCTTCCCCTGAGCATTTATAGTAAACTACAAGTTTTAGCCTAAAGATTCCGTGGAATCTAACCAGTTAAATTTAATTTTATATTACATAATTATGACTATTTTATGGAAGATATTTACGTGACAAATGTATCAAACACTCCTAAAACAAAAAAACTTAACCTTTTATTGTGCTATTATAATTTTTATCATCGATTTGCATGACGAACAATAAACAATTAATCAAGAATGCATATATCATATATCGATCCATGATAAACATGCATGTGTTTATCATGGATAACCAATTAACAATTAATTACTATATAAACGATCAATTAACTAATTAAAACTATCGAATTTCACAACAAAAAATTCTCATACAACCTAGGGTTTTGTCTAAATTAATTTTTAACAACAATAAAGATGCCAATCCCGATAATTAAAAACAACCCAAATGGCTTTTAAATAATCACCAAGAACCCTAATTTATTCAAATTGTTATGTTTCTTTTTTAAATTCCATTCTACATGATGGCTCGTGATGCCACTGTTGAATTTTATAATATAATTAACACTTAATTAACACGAGTACACAACGAAATACATGTATAACACGTATAGAATAATGTAATTAACAAATGATCAAGATATGTGTACATTTTAGCAATAAATCAAATGAACACAGATCTTGAATATACGCGTGTGTATAAAACTAATAACCATGCGAAACCACCAAAGATTAAAACCAAGATCTCTCTATATCGACACACACAATACGTTCGTAGCAAACAATACTGTATGCTAGTACTAGTAGTGATAAGCTAAACGATCTCCCGATTCTTGACAATCAACAAAATTGAAACCCTTTGTGGTTTCTATACTCGATCGACCCAAAGCAAACACTTAATTATTTAACCCTCGTTTACTTATCACTAATTAATATATTACACTTAATATATTAATATTATTGTTTTTTGTATTAACGTGTGTGTCCCTATAGGCTCAAGTAATTTTCCATGACATATATTATTGTATGTGTACACATTCTAACATAAACTGAAGTTGTAAACATATGCCTTGAGTGTTATTTGAGATGTATGTATGGGGAACAACCTAAGGATTGGATGAAGTGGTTATCCCTGGCTAAATGGAGGGGGGGGGGGGGGGGGGGGGGGGGGTGGGTGGTACAACACCAACCATCCCACTGCTATTTAATACCACACCTTATAAGATAGTTTAAGGTCAAACTTCACATGTTCATGTTCCTTATGTGGGGGGAGAAAGTAGGGTGGACTCAGTAGATAGGGAATACTAAACAGTAAGGAAGGCAGCAATAGATGTCGTACCTACAAAATCATTTGAAAGAGCCTCTTGATAAGATGAAATCCCAAGATTAACAGCATAGGCAATAGAGAGTATGTGTTTTGGGACACAGGTGAACTGAAAAATAGCAACCACACATGCAAAAAGTAAGCAACACAAGCTATCTCTTAATTAGCTATGGCCCTTTTCAAGTGTAGCAGAGTAGGTATCAGTATCCAATAAGATTGAAGTTGCCAGAATTCAACTCAATAAAACAATGTTTTTTCCCCCACATTTCATCAGTTAAAAGAAAATGCAAAGAGAGAAGTTTCGTAACTTAGGGAGTCTTACCATTTAGGTAGAACAAGATGCAATGATGGTTAACCCTTTTGCAAATCTGGATAAAAGAATGTCTAAGAAAGGGAATGTTGCTGCTGTGTTTGTGCTTGTTCAGTGGACAAACAGGTCAAAATAGGATGCTACCATGGAACCAATTGAAGAAATTCAAAAGAATTTCCCCTTTAAAGTTTTAATATGAGACAAGAATCAATTTAGAGATGGATTGATTGTTTAATAAAGCTATTTAGAAAAATCAAGAATAAGCTATTAAAAATTTGGTGGCACGAAGAGGTGCATAAGTATAATTCCTGGACTAGCACGTAAGTTGCCAGAGACAAATCCTCAACTCTTTTCTAACAGATTATTCTCTCCAAAGCATACTTTTAAATACTGTTTATTAACTTCACTTCATAAGTTCTAGATTGTAATTCCCAACTCCTTCTTGTAACCATTACAGTAACCAACGTGTAACAAATTCACTTTGATAAATAAAATTAGTTTTTGACACTTTAAATTTCTGTTCTTGATTGGCCCAGCTCTTGTAATCCATTAGCGGATCTAATTGCGGAAACTAGAAGTAGGGGTTTTGAATAGATTCACCGTTAATTCCATTTTAAAAAAAGTTGCTTATAAAAAATAACTAGATTTGAGTTTATGTGATATCAACCAACAATATGTATGAACACTATATCTACTTGTAACCAACACAAACACAATATAAACTATAGCTACAAAATATAAATGACAAGATAAAAGTAAAGAGATAGAACAATCAAACCATAACCTATAAATATAGTATTTATCTACGAATCACTTCTTTCCGCATCTAACCACTCCCTGATTATCTGACTTAGTAGATATCACTATGTCACCAAGCTCCCTTTAAGGCGAAGAAAAACCGATTACACGTCGCTTATAATAACCATTTCTAACACTAACTAAATGCGACTTATCATATAAATCCTAATCTTAGCTAGAAACCAATCTCATCATCTATACCACTCACAATAGGTATTTTAAGGTCTAAAATACTAATGACAACAATACAACAACTTGCCAAATTTATACACTATCTAGATCTATACAACTACATAAGAATGATAATAAAGAGATCAAATCTAGAAGAAGATAGGAGAGAAACACTAATCTACAACACTTCATTTCTTGGCGAATACGAGTGTTCTTCTCTTATACTTAAGGGAAGAAAGAATAAATTACTTAAACAAGATTAATCAAGTTAGTGATCAAAGATTAGAAAGATATAGAGAGATGTAGGGAGAGAATTAGAACATATACTTTTTGTAAAAGGGATAGAAATTTATCTAAAAATAGTGCAGTAATTTATAGGCAAGGGGGAGGTTCGTTTCACCTATATATGGTACCTACGTTTCCCAACCCATATAATATGGGGCCGATCTACCTATCTGGGGGCCATTCCCTAGTAGAACGCTCCTTTTTGTCTTTTAGTGAGCGAAATATTTATCTGTGCAGTTTTTCCTTTTGGGGGAAAAAGCCAGATTTTGAATTTATTAAATAAAAAAACATTTCTTTATTTATAAAAATATTTTGTATATTTTTATTTTATAAATAGGTTTTATTACATTTGTAAAAATATAAAGTTTAAGACAAAAAGGTATATCTTTGACCACTAATCAAGTTTAATAATTTGTTTGTACAATTAACCTTAAGTGATTTAACTCAGAAATAGAAGTATACGACTAATACACTTATACTTCATTTTTATCGTAGAAACTATTACGTAGTTGTCAACTTTCTAAAACTAGAGTATGTCGAAAATATAAATAACGTTTTTAAGACATTATTTGTATTAACAATCTCCCCCTTTTTGATGATGACAAAGATAAACTCATTTTTTATAAAGACAAAGTTTACAAGTTATTAATAAGTTTTAGTCTATTTCTCCCCTTTTTTGTCAAAGTAAAAAGGTTAGTTGACGAGTAGTAGAGAGAAAGAAATCAACGATGCAAACGCTCCCTCTCGATGTTTACTCCCCATTGTTGAGGGCAACAAGGAATCGAACTATGGTAACTTGCTATAAAAGCGAGTTAGAAAGACAAGTGCAAGATATATTTCTAACTTTGAGAAATATTATGACAAATACATTGATGCATATTTTCTTTTAAATAGATCAGGTTTTAAATTTATAAACTGCGAACCACCTAAGATCTATATACACACTACGAGCCAATGAAACCCGGTCGCGTGCATTATAACTTGGGATAAAGTACTGAGGGTTGACCCACGGAGCAAATGAGTAAGGCTTCAAAGACGAAGCTATAAACTATTAAACTAGCGAGCAAATTTTAAATTAAATCATGATGGATATATGAGAACATAAAAAACTAAAAGAAATTTTGTTATCCTCAAAATATTGAGATCGAACAAAGAAGTTCGTCAGATAAATTATATTAGGTCTCGGTCATTAATAAATATACGTTGTAATAGGCAAGATTGGTAAACGGCTTCTTATATGTAAGCTAACCGGTCACCGTGTATCGGCGAAAGCCCAAGTAAAACCCAAGACAAAAAGAGCCCGGCCCATAGACATACTAAAGGCAAGTAAGCCTTTTATGTCAAAGGTATAAAAACCACCTCCTCCAAGGATGTAGAGTGGGTTGGTTTCATTTGTAAACATTTGCTTAGCAAGTAAACATCCCATTATCCCTAGTTTTCTCTTTCAAGTTTTCTCTTCCTCTAACAAATCTTCTTCTCAATCATCCAATCTTACATTTCTTGTTCATCCATAATGAAGTGAAGTGAATCTTGGGTACCGACATTTGGTATCAAGAGCCTCGGTGGATTCGTTGTTGTTTTGGGTGGTTTCAATAAGCACAAAAAGCTTATTTTTTGTGGCTTATTTCTATAAAAACAGCTCACGAATCAAAAAAATTTTGGCTTATTGGTTTGTTTAGCTCATGTCACTTCTTGAACAAACCCTTCTTGTGTATCATTTTTTGTTATCAGCTCAAATTTTCCGTGCTTATTTTGAAATAAGCTCACGCTCAACAAAAAAATTTGGGCTTATTTGGTTTGGTTTTGCTTGTTTACTCCTTCATTACCCATGTACTATATCTTATATTTTCAGCCAATTTCAAGCATTAGATAAGCTACAAGGGTAGATTTTAAGCTTATTAAAATTCGGCTTATTCAAGCTTATTTGGTTGCTTATTTTCGAAGCTTATTTGTGATTGGCTTATTTTTTTTGTGGTCATAACCGGCTCAAACAAGGGAACATAGATCCACACATTAAGCCTCATAATAACAATTGACAATCTTGTATTATAGTATAAGTGGTCCACACCCTAAAGTGATGTACAAATGGAAAATGTAAGTAAGGCCAAGCGAATATGTCCCTGGTAAGCTAAACATGCATGTTTGAGTGTCCAAGCGAAATAATGCAGGTTATAATCGAAGCGAAATATTACATTTACAAAAAAAGACACTCTGCCAAAAATTTTAAAGTTCAAGCGAAACATGCAAAGTTGAATTTCAAGCGAAATATGTTAGCTTTCAAGCAAAACATGCAAAGTTGATTTTCAAGCGAAATATGTTGAATTTCAAGCGAAACATGCAACACTGAGTACAAGCGAAAATATGTTAAAAATTCAGCGAAATATGCCATTTAGTTTTAAAGCGAACTAGTGTAATGTTTTGTAAAGCGAAATATGTCATATCCAGTCCAAGCGAAATATGCACAATTTCAAGCGAAATATGCCAGCTTAGGTTTTTGAATTTTCAAGACATTCAATTCACAACAAACAAACCTTAATCCAAATCAATTAACATTCACGGTTTTCTATTGATTTTTGAAAAATCCCTCGAAAGACACAACGTCTTTCTCGTTTTAATCATAGACTTGTAAATCCCGTGAACTGTTTATTGCTTTCTTTTTTATACCACAACTTCAATCCATCAACAACATCTACTTAAGATCCTACAAATCATTTTTACTTCATAATTTTCAGTAAAATGGAAACGAAAGATACTTTATCTTTGTGTTCTCATTCGGAAGAACAACAAATACAACAAATTCAAGACAAAGCAAAAAAGAGTTGCATGGTATCTTTTTGACAACTTCGTTCACACCTCAAGCTTCTTTCAAACAATGACTTACAAGGAACTACGCTACCACAGTTGGATACAAACGTGCATTTTCGACCCTCTTTGGTCAAGATATAAGAGACCTTTCACATGCATAAATGTTCCATTGAATGTTGGACCAACTAGAAAAACAACTTGACAAATAAGAATTTCAAGAGATTGGATCCATGGCTGCTTTTAAAGTACTCGAGACACAGTTTCAGATGTTCATCAAGTCACGGATGTATATGAATGATGAATATGTTGTAATGACACGTAACTACTTTCTACAATACACTCAACTCGAGATTCCAAAATTCTGTGACAGACTGATCCAATACATGAAATCTGTTAAGAAGTTGATTGATGAAAGAGCAAAGCATAAACAAGAGTATAACAACTGGGTGAATGAAAAACAAATGCAGACAACAGAGGATAAGGTTGATTCGAGTAAAGCAAATGGATCTAGCATGTTGATACAGAAAGCATTTGGGACAGCATTAAAAAGAGCTAGATACAGGCAGCGATATCAGGGAATGATTCACATGCTTAAATGCAGATATCACAACCCATATATGATGAAGAGCCAATGGCTGAGGTACAAACAACTGCTGAAATCAATATCTTTGCTACTGGACAACAGCATACTGAGCAACCTGAATTCAATAATAAAGGAGAGGTTGACCAGAATGTTGAACAATGTCATGACACATATCCTTTGCCTGCTAAATTAACTGATAACCAGACAACTGAACTCTTAAATCAATCTCTTGAATCTGAAAATATTCGTCTCAAAAAGACCGTTGCCCATTTTCAAAAAGATTTTTTAAGAATGGAAGCACATTGTGTTAATCTTGAACTTAAATATCAAAATCAAGCTTTAAAAGAAGGGCAACAGGTCCATTTACAAAAGTAAAAAATAATAGACAGCCAAAGATTAAACATGACATAGATGAATTGAAACAATAAACATCGAAATTGAACATAAATTGGCTAAGTTACTTTAAGAAAAATGAGACTTTGAAAACGCATTACAAACAAATGTTTGGATTCTACAAGACAACAAGACTAAGAACCTAATAACACACAACTTCTTTGATTGCAAATAAATGATAAATTCAAAGCTCAACTTCAGAAAAAGGGGTTTGCAATTTCAGCAATAAAAAAATAGTTAAGAAATTAACAGAATAGTGTGAATACTAAGTTTGCAAATCATCATCTTAGGGAAACCGGCTTTAACCAAAGGACCACGTATAAACCCATAAGTTTGTAAGACAACCGACTGCCGTTTAAGATTTTTGGAACGACCAGATTTTCAAAGCAAACGGTTTGGCCTCCCAAGTGATGTCAAAACGATTTGTCAAAACCAGTCACTACACATTATTGAATAAGGAAAAGAAATCTGCTGTTGCAAAACCTCTATCACGTGATTGCACCCACTTGCTCTTCTAGGTATATCTCAAAGACATGGTTCTAACACTACCAAATGAAGCTAAGAAAAAGAAACATGAAAGCATAGGAATTACGAACCTAGTGTGATGCCTTCTGCTAGATCACAAAAGACACAACAGAATGTAGCAACCAAAACCTAGGAATCATAACCGAACAAAAGTCTAGGAATGGTATGCATCTAAAGATAGTGCGTCACGACAAAAGACTGAGCCCATAGCAGAACAACTATGGGATGAATTTCTAGAAGTTTTACTGACTCCAAACATTTTGTTTGAGCTCAACATGGTCATAAATGTGTCCTTTAAATGCCAATCATGGATTCTTGTTAACAAAAATCCTGAATAAAGTCAACCTCACGTGCTAAGGTTCCATCCAATAAGACAACAAAAAGATACATACCCGTAGAGAAAACAAGTTTTGCAAAGAAACTAGAAAGACATGTCCCAAAAAGACATAGGTCTTTAATCAAAAAGACTTCCGTTGTGCATGAGAAAACAATGACTCATGGATCTATCCTAGGTGGAAACCAACAAGGTAAAATTTTTCAAGACAGTTGTCTTAGTATGGGTTCCTACTAAGAAAGATAATCACTCAAGCACAACCAAGGTTGACAGTAGAACGCCCAAAATGGTTCAAATGACGATATCATAACCAAATTAATGCAAACAAACTACTTGATGTCATGCAGTACACTTAACATACATGCAGGTACATCTTTAAATCCTACAAAGGAAGGACTCTGAGTTTGGTTGCTAAAAAGACTGATATCTGAGAAACCAGGGCTTCAAGGAATTTTCATCTGATGAATAAGCAATGACTTCTGATCATAACAGTTCAGAACTCGGAATTCACGACCACAGCAATGAACAGTCAAGTTCAAAGCTGGTTCCAAAAGTTGTTTCCTCCAGCGCATAAGACACTACATCATGACAAGAGTTGGAATTACTATTCCTTCACCATCACATAATAAGCTTGAGGTTCAACATGTAAAATATTTTGAAAAAAAGAAAAAATACAAAAACATAAATTAACAAAAGAAAAAACAAAATAAAAAAAAATCAGAAAATGTTATTCAAAAAATATCATTCTTGACATGTCCTTGTGAATCGATAACATTTTACGTACCTAAAATGTTTGATAAAAACGAACAACGTCGTGTAAATAAATTCGAATAGGAGTTTTTAAATGTTTTTAAAACATGTCCCTTTCTAATTTTTCTAGACATGTAAATCACACTCAGATTGCAACTCGAACACCGAACAGACAAAGAATGTGTTACCATAATTGAACTTATCCTTAGCGTTAGAAGAGAAGTCTTCTAACATTTGGTTTTTCAAAAAGTTGAACACAATTTTTCAAGAATTTCTCAATGACGATTCATAATCTTTCAAAATTGTGTGTTCAACACTCCATCCCTCATATTGTTTTTAAAACAAGAAACATTATTCTACAATTTGGTGTTTATTTTTTAAATGAGATCAAAGTTTGAGGGGTGAGTTTTTTCTAAAAATAATGTTTTAAATGATTGTTTGGATACACATAACATGACAATATCATTGTATTCAACACAATATAAAAGATCTTAATAACATCTAAGAAATAATAATGACTATTAAATAGATTGTTTGTTATAAGATGATTAGGTGGTTGAGCACAATTTTTTTAGAATTCTTAAATGACAATTCATAATCTTTCAAAATTGTGTGCTCAACAATGCTAACCCTCAATTTTATATTCATTATTACCAAATGTATCATTTTTTAGGTGTCAAACATATGTAGAAATCGAGGGGGACAAGTTTATGTCCATGTAATTCATGCTAAGTATATGTTTTCCCCCATGGTATTTCAAAGAACAAAAATTTTTATCACAAACTATTATCAAAAACTAGTGAAATGAGAATTTAAAAAAGGGGAGAAATGTATTTAAAATGTTATCTTGAAATAATTAATGATCTTATCAACTCAAGAGTGCTTGATACACTTTGAAATGGATTTAACGTTTACTAATCCTCATACCTATCAACATCTTATTTCACGATGTGATTCTGAAATCATAATGTGGTAAAGGGTTAGGTATTGTCCTATGATCCAACCAGAACCGAAAGGGATCTACCCAATGGACAACTCCCTAGTTAAAATAGCAGTCCTAGTATGATTAGATCATGAAATATATATAAGGGAAGAATGCCGACCTAGATTGGACTAACACTAAACAATCACAACAAGGTGTTAGTAATGACGTCTTGGTAAGCATTAAAGGGGTTGAAGAATGAAAAAGAAATGTATGGATAAAGGGTGAAAAGAAAGAAAGCCCACTATACATAACTTAGTAGAAAACCGCGTCAATAACGATATCTGTCAGAATCACAATGTTGATTGCTGACATAAAAGAATGACATCATGGACCCAGTGATGCAATGCAAACAACCCTTCACAGCCATTCTTTTTTCTCTCAACAAAAACTGTCTCATTGTCACGGAGATTAACACGACTTCTATTGACTTTCTCACCCACCGAGATAGTTTGATAATTGATAGGTGTCAGTCTGCTCCAGCCTCCGATTACAAAAACCAAAATGCACTAATCGAGTCTAGAGCCAAGAGATCCATAAATAAATCTCATTAGGACCACATTCCCATTACTAACTCTTGTTGAACACCAATTTAGTTCAAAAGAGTCCTAAAAGCATAATCCTTGTGATTGTGCCAAACATCGAGAGATACTTAAGTACTCACAATGAAGATGGAAATCCTGCTTGAAACCAGCATCAAACAAGCTCATTGGTAGTGACTTTACGAGATTCTATATGAAATCGATCTTCGTCAACTGGAAAGAAACGATGGTGTGATTCAATGTGAATCAAACTTGTTCCAGGAAATGAATTGACGGCTTAATCAGAAAGATAGTAACTATCTGATTCACTCTTACCATGTTGTAATGCTTTGAGATTGTTTCCTGGTAATGAGAACTAGCAAGCAAGGGTAAAAGAAATACATATGTGTAAGAAAGACCTCCTATGCTTGTGAGCTAGAAACCCTATAAAGAGATTCTTTGAATCAAACCTAACATAGTACAATATTTAATTGTAAACACACAGTCCTACATAACCGAAGGTAAATCCTAACCAAATCCGGACGAATGATAAAGCCCCTATTCCGTCTACACACTTTTATTGCTAACAATTTTATTCAAGGATTCAAAAAGATGGAGATGGGATGCCTTATTCCCTCATTAGAAGTCGATTCAATAATACATGTCCATTCTCATGCTCAACTACAAAGACATACTATAATGTCGTACGCGTTCAATATCATTTCACTTTCCTTACAAATAGGTAAAGAAAACAATGATAAGAAACCAGTAAAAAGATATAGAAGAAAGAACTTTAGAGAGAGAAAATAGAGAGAGAAAGGTAGAAGAGAAAATGGAATGGTTGATTACCTTGTAACAAATAAGAACCTTACAAATGAGAACAACTAACCAACACACCGCTCTCCACTCTTGAGATGGTGAATGTTAGATGGTCTCATTTTAAGGTTTCTTATTTGTACAAGGTAATCAACCCTTCCATTTTCTCTCTACATTCCTCTCTCTAGTTTCCTCTCTCTTAAAGTTCTTCTCTATCTCTTTTCTAATGGTTATCTTATCATTGATTTCATACCTATTTTAAGAAGTGAAAGAATTAGAATGCGTACCGACACTTATAGAAATGTCTTTTGTATTTAGCATTAGCAGTGAGCATTAGTAATGAAATCCGACTTCAACTGAATAAGGCATCACCAACTCCATCTTTGTATCCTGAAATAAATAGTTAGCAATAAAGTTAGACGAATATGGCTATTTTATCATTCCGTCAGGATATGGATAGATTAACCTTCGGTTCTGTAGGACTGTTTACAATAAAAATAATAGTTACCTATGATCAGGAAGATTCAAAGAATCACCTATATTAGGGTTTCTAGCTCAAAGCTAGGATCTACTAATCACATATGGTATTAGATTTACCCCATGCTTGCTAGTCTCATACCTGGAACATCCCTCAAAGCATACAACATGGTAAGAGTGAATCGGATAGTTACTAACATTTCTGATTAAGCCGTCAATTCATTTCCTGGAACAAGTTTGATTTACATTGAATTCACACATCGTTTACATTCCATTGTCAGAAGTTCGATTCAATAGAATCTCGTAAGTCACCTACCAAGAGCTTTTGATGCTGGTTTCATTCAGCATTTCCATCTTCATTTGTGAGTACAATAAGTATCACATCGGAGGTTTCTTTGCACAATCACAAGGATAATGCGTAGGACTCTTTTGAACTAATTGGTGTTCACAAGTGATAGTAATGGATTTGTCCTAAATGAGATTTATTTATGGATCTCTTGGCTCTAGACTCGATTAGATCATTTTAAGTTTTTAGAAATCGGATTCTGGAGCAAACTGTCACCTATTCAATATCAACTCACTCAGAGTGAGAAAGTCAATAGAAGTCGTGTGTATCTCCATGATAAATGAGACAAGTTTCTGTTGAGAGAAACCCAAATGGCTGAGAAGGGTTGTGCATTGCATCACTGGGTCCATGATGTCATCTTTAAAGTCAGCAATCAACATTGTGATTCTGACAGCATATTTATTGACCCGGTTTCTGCCTAAGTTTTGTAAAGGGCTTCTTTCTTTTCACCCTTTATACATACATTTCTTTTTCATTCTTCAACCCCTTTAATGCTTACCAAGACGTCATTACTAACACCTTGTTGTGATTGTTCTAGTGTTAGCTCAATCTAGGTCGGCAATTCTTCCTATATATATTCATATCTAATCATACCTAAGGACAGCTATTTCTACTATGAGAGTGTCCCTTGGTTAGATCCCTTCTTCTGGTCGGATCATAGGACAAATACCTAACCTTACCACCATATGAATTCAGAATCATCGTGAAATAAATATGTGTAGGGTATGAGATCGTAACCAAAAAACCATTTTTCAAAGAGTATCATCACTTTGAGTTGATAAATCATCTTATTATTTTTCAAGATCACATTTAAATACATTTCTCCCTTATTTTTTAAATTCTAATTCACTTAGTTTTTGAAATAGTTGTGATAAAAATTTGTCTTGAAAATACCATGGAAAAACATTTACTTAGCATGAATTACAATGGAACAAAAACTGCTCCCACCACGATATTTACATATGTTTACACCAAAAACAATGAAACCAAGTTGTAAAATGAATATAAAAATTGAGGTTAGCATAGTTGAGCACACAATTTGAAGATTATGATTGGTCATTGAAGAATTCTTGAAAATGTGCTCAACCACCTAATCATCTTATAACAATCAATCTATTTAATAGTCATTATATTTCGTAGAATGTTTATTAAGATACTTTTATAATTGTATTGAATACATAAAGGAATTGTCATGTTAAGATGTTATCAACAATCACTAAAACAATATTTTATCAGAAAAACTCCCCCTCAAAACTTTGACTCAATTAAAATAATTACAACCAAATGTAGAATAATTGTGTTGTAAAACAATATGAGGGATGGAGTGTTGAACACACAATTTTGAAAGATTTTGAATCGTCATTGAGAAATTCTTGAAAAATTATGCTTAACTTTTTTTGAAAAAACCAAATGTTAGAAGACTTCTCTTCTAACGCTAAGGATAAGCGCACTTATGCGTACACTCTCCTTTGTCGTTCGGGTTCGAGTTGCAATCTGAGAGTGATTACAAGTCATCAAGAAAAATTAGAAATGACATGTTTTGAAAACATTTATGGGGGGGTTGGTGTGGGTGGTGTTAAACTCCTATACGAACTTTATTTACACGCCCGTGTCGATGTTAATCAACATTTCTAGGTACGTAAATGTTATCGATTCCAAGAGACATGTCAAGAATGATATTTTTTGAAACATTTTCTGATTTTTTTTTATTTTGTATTTTCTTTTTGTAATTTTATGTTTTTGTATTTTTCTTTTTTCAAAAATATTTACATGTTGACCTCAGCATTATTATGTGATGGTGAAATAGTAATTCCAACTCTTGTCATGATGTAGCTGTCTTATCTGCTGGAGGAACAACTTTTGGAACCAGCTTTAAACTTGATAGTTTATTGCTGTGGTCGTGAATTCCGAGTTCTGAACTGTTATGATCAGAAGTCATTGCTTATTCATCAGATGAAAATTCCTTGAAGCCCTGGTTTCTCAGATATCAGTCTTTTTAGCAACCAAACTCAGAGTCCTTCCTTTTATGATTTTTAAAATATGTACCTGCAATGTATGTAAGTGTACCTGCCACTGACATCAGAGTTTGTTTGCCATTCAATATAGTTAGTATTCGTCTTTTGAACCTTTTGGGTTCACTGACAACCTTGGTTGTGCTAGAGTTGAATATCTTTCTAGTAGGAACCCACCTAAGACCAACAGCTTTGAAAATTTTACCTGTCAGTTTCCACCTAAGATAAGATATATGAGTCATTGTTTTCTCATGCATAACGAAGTCTTTTTGATTAAAGACCTAAGTCTATTTGGGACATGACTTTCTAGTTCTTTGCAAAACTTGTTTTCACTACGGGTAGTATCTTTTTGTTGTCTTAGTGGATGGAAACCTTAGCACTGAGTTGACTTTATTCAGAATTTTGGGGTTACACAAGAATCATGATTGCATTAAAGACACAATCAGACATGGTAGAGCAAACAAAAAGTTTGGAGTCAGAAAAACTTCTAGAATCCTAGAGTGTTACTGCCTATGGGGCACAGTCTTTGTCGTGACGCAACTACTCTTAAGATGCATACCAATTCCTAACTTTTGGTATGATCCTAGGTATTGGTTTTGCTACCATTAGTTGTGGCTTTGTGATCTAGCAGAATGCATCACACAGGTTCAGAATTCCACTGCTTTCTGTTTTCTTTTTCTTAGCTTCCTCTAGTTAGTGTTTAGAACCATGTCATTTGATCTATACCTAGATGATCAGGTGCAATCAGTGATGAGGTTTGCAACAGCAGATTCTCTTTCCTTATTCAATAATGTAAGACAGTTTTTGACAATCGGTTATTGACATCAACTTGGGAGGCAAACCGTTGCTTTGAAAATCTAGGTCCCCGAATTTTAATCAAACTAAACGCAGTCGGTTGTCTAACAACTAATTGGTTTCTACGTGGTTGTAAAGCCGGTTTCCCTAAGATTGATGATTTTGCAAACTTAGTATTCACACTATTTCCTTTTAATTTTCTTAACTCATTTTTAATGCTGCAATTGCAAACCCTTTTTCCTGAAGTTGAGCTTTGAATTATCATTAATTTGCAATCAAAAGAAGATGTGTGTTTAGGTTCTTAGCTCTTGTTGTCTTGATAGAATCAAACATTTCTTGTAATGCGTTTTTCAAAGTCCTCATTCCTGAAGTAATTTAGCCACTTTATGTTCAAATTCGATGTTTATTGTTTCAATTACATCTATGTCATGTTTAATCTTGGCTTCATTACTTTTTTACTTTTGAAAATTGACCATGTTGCCCTTCTTTTTAAAGCTTGATTTTGATATTTAAGTTCAAGATTAACACAATGTGCTTCCATCTTAAAAAACTTTTGAAATAGGCAACGGTCTTTTTGAGACAAATAAATATTTTCCTATTCAAGAGATTGATTTAAAGAGTTTCAGTTGTCTGGTTAGCAGTTAATTTAGCAGGCAAGGATATGTGTCATGACATTGATCAACATTCTGTCACCGTCTCCTTTATTATTGAAATTCAGGTTTGCTCAGTATGCTGTTTGTCCATAAGCAAAGATATTGATTTCAGCAGTTTGGTGGTACCACCAGCCATTGGCTCATCATCATATATGGTTTGATATCTGCATCATCACATGTGAAAGCATTCCCTGATCTTCGCCTGTATCTTGCTCTTTTAATGCTGTCCCACTGCTTTCTGTATCAACCAAGCTAGCATCCAATGCTTTACTCGAATCAACCTTATCCTCTGTTGTCTGCATTTGTCTTTCATTCACCCAGCTGTTATACTCTTGTTTATGCTTTGCTCTTTTCATCCAATCAACTTCCTTAACAATTCATGTTTGGATCAGTCTGTCACAGAATTTTGGAATCTCGAGTTTGAGTGTATTGTATAAAGTAGTTACGTGTCATTACAACATATTCATCATCCATATACATCCGTGACTTGATGAACATCTGAAACTGTGTCTCGAGTACTTTAAAAGTAGCCATGGATCCAATCTCTTGAAATTCTTATTTGTCCAGATTGTTTTTTCTAGTTGGTCCCACATTCATAACATTATGCCTGTGAAAGTCTCTATATCTTGACCAAAGAGTGTCGCAAATGCACGTTTGAATCCAGACTCAGTTCGAGTTCCTTGTAAGTCATTGTTTGAAAGAAGCTTAAGGTGTGAATGAAGTTGTCGAAAAGATACCATGCAACTTTATTTTGCTTTGTCTTGAATTTGTTGCATTTGTTGTTCTTCCAAATTAGAATACAAAGATAATGTATCTTTCGTTTCCATTGTACCGAAAATTGTGAAGTGAAAAAGATTTGTAGGATCTTAAGCAGATTTGTTGTGATTGAAGTTGTGGTAAAAAGAAAGCAATAAATGTTTACGGGATTTTACAAGTCTATGATTAAAACCGAGAAAAGAATTGTGTCTTTCTCGGGATTTTACAAAATCAATAGAAAAACGTGAATGTTAATTGATTTGGATTAAGGTTTGTTTGTTGTGAATTGAATGTCTTGAAAGTTAAAAATTAAAACTGACTTATTTCGCTTGAAAGTGTGCAAATTTCGCTTCTAACTTAAACATATTCCGCTTCTATAATAACGTGCATATTCCGCTTGGCCTAAACATACATGTTCCGCTTGAGGTCACTTTCGGGTGAGGACCACTTACACAAGAAAACAAAATGTCCTTGTCTTTGTAGGCTAAAATTGTGGATCTTGGTCTCCTCTTGTTTGACCGGTTATGACCACAAAAATGATAAGCCAATCACAAATAAGCTTCAAAAATAAGCAACCAAATAAGCTTGAAAATAAGCTCTAAATAAGCTCGAAAATCTTGTAAAAAAAACGAAGCAACTAGTTTAGTGACAATAGAAGATGTAGACCAAGTATAGCAAGGTGTAAACAAGCAAAACAAATCAATAAGCCCAAAAAAATTTGAGCCGTGAGCTTATTTTGAAAATAAGCCACGAAGTTTTGAGCTTATTACGAAAAATGAAACACAAGAAGGTGTAGATCAAGTGAAGCAAGAAATAGATGAGAAAAAGCAAACCAATAAGCCCCAAAAAAATGAGACGTGAGCTTATATTTCAAAATAAGCCAAGAAAATTCTTTATTTGAGCTTATTAAACCACAAAACAACCACGATCTACCCGAGGCTCTTGATACCAAATGTCGGAATCCAAATAATCACTTCACTTCATTATGATGAACAAGAAAAGTAAGATTAGATGATGAGAAGAATTGTAGAGAGAGAAACTAGAAAGAGAAACTGGGGAGAGAATAAAAATGGAGGTTGATTTACTTGCACAAACATAAATAAGACCAACAACCCTCTCTCCACGCATGGATAGGGGTTTATATACCCTAGATGGGTCGGCCTTATGACCCGCGCGAACTTACCCTATAATATATATCTAAATAACTGCAAACATATGTAAACATACAACAAGGGACGAAATCACGCGAGACCAATGTAAACCGGAAGCAGTATAGAGTGTTCCCGGGTCGTTATGTCCCAACGAGGCTTGAATGGAAAATCGGATTACGGATTGATGATTGAATTGCAAAGATGTGAATATGATTGGGCACTAAACCTAATAGGGAAAAGCACATACAAATAAGCAAAGAAAATAGGCTGGAACAAGCATAAAAGCTAGAAATGGTAAAAACACTTAAAC